>VMDR010003409.1:0-25369 GCA_007922815.1 Macrotus californicus
GGTGTTTGCTATTAGACATGTACAAGAAAGTTATAGCAGCACATCATAATAGTAAAAAAGAGAGATAACTCAAATGCTTGTTGATAGAAGAATGAATAAAATATTGGGATACTTATGCAATGCAATATTATTCAGCAGAAAAAATTAAAGCATCACTGCCATGAATAGGAATATGAATGAATTAGAATGAAAAAAAATGCAAGTTCCAGGAGATGTATACATATATTTTTTATAAAGTTCAAAAGCCAAAACAATATATTGCCTAGGGCTACAGACATATGATAAAACCAATTAATTTTTTTTAATACAAGGAAATGAGAAACAGGAAATTCAAGATAAATGTTATCCCAGTGGGGGGAGGTAGGAGAATGGGGTAAAAAAGGAGCATACTTAGGAGAAGTTGTTGACAATATTCTCCTTCTTGGCCTGGGTGGTAGGTTCATGGATGTTCATTATAAAAATAATCAAATTCAAGAGAATAAATAAAATGTAAGAAGGACATGCATGGATGACTATTGGTACTGTTTCATGAACTAGAAAGTACAAATGCTTCAATTCTGTGACATGATTCAGGAAAACAAAATAAAACATTGTTGAGCTCCTAGTGGGAGCCAGACCTATGCTCTAGATTTATTCTGCAATAACAAGCAACTCTAAACTCTCAGTTAGTTACAGTTACAAAGGTCTGTTTCTTTCTTTCTTTTTTTAAAGATTTTATTTATTTATCTTTAGGGGGGAAGGGAGAGGGAGAGAAACGTCAATGTGGGGTTGCCTCTCGTGTGCCCCCTGCTGGGAACTGGCCTGCAACCCAGGCATATGCCCTGGGAATCGAAACTCGACCCTTTGGTTCCCAGGCCCATGCTCAATCCACTGAGCAACACCAGCCAGGGCAGGTTTGTTTGTTTTTTAAAATTTTATTTTTTTTTGAGAGAGAGACAGAGACATCAATTTGTTGTTCCACTTATTTCTGCATCCATTGGTTGCTTCTTATATGTGCCCTAACCAGGGATCAAACCCACAATCTTGGCATAGCAGTTCGATGCTCCAACCCACTGAGCACTTGGCCAGGGCACAAAGGTCTGTGGGCCAACAGAAAGGCTTCACTCAGGCACCTGGGTTGATAGAACAACCAACATCCTGAGTGTTGGTGATTATCATATGTTTTGATCTCCCTACCATTCAAAAGATTCTCAGCTTCTTCTCCTTTAAGTTCTAGCCCTGGGTTCAATAAATGGGGGTAGGGGAGAGAGGAGTTGAGAAGGGGCAGTTATGAGACACCTAATGCAATAGCAAATAAAACATTAGAATTAAATATTTATGTTGAAGTGTTACTAGATATAGAATTTTTAATTTCCAACAGCTATACACAAACACACATCCTCTTCTATGCATTAGTTTCCATGGTTTATTTAGAATTTCTAGCTCTAGTCAAACTCAGTAAAAGGCTCCTTAACTGGTGGTTCCCGTTAAATGCAATCAAAATAATCCACAGTTCTTTCACATGAGATCTAAGCTTCCTTGGGTGTGTCTGCTGATTTGTTGGACTTCTCTTTCATAATCCTATCAAATCAATTAGTAACTGGCTGAAGCCAGGTTTACTGGAGCTTTGCAGGGTTTCAAGCCAATTTAGAGATCTCTCAGTATAGGTAATTAGGGGATTATTGCTCATTTTTTCTTCAGCCAGACTTATTTTCTGATAAATGTATACATTTTCTTTTTTAAACTTAATAGGACTCCCCTGTACTCACTCCCTCATTGATCTATTTGCATAAGTTCAATTGGCAGTTTCTGCTTAACTAATGATGACTACCTGTTATTGTTCAATCACTCATTAAAAACATTTAAAATAAAAAAAAATGTTGCACTTTTCCTCACTGGTATGGCTCAGTAGTTGGGTGTCATCCTGCAAACTGAAAGGCCACCGATTCAATTCTTGGTCAGGGCACATGCCTGGGTTGTAGGCCAGGTCCGGGGTTTGAGGGTGTGTGAGATGCCACTGGTCGATGTTTCTCTTGTACATAGATATTTCTCTCCCTCTCCTTCTCCTTCCCTTGTCCCTCTCTGTAAAAATAAATAAATAAAATCTTTAAAACAAGCATGTGCATTAATACTTTTCTAGAAATTACATATACAAAAATTTGTAGTGGCATGGTACTTTTGATAGTATGTTATCATTAAGTACAATTGGGGTTATACTTAGACATTATCACCATTGACCACTGTTACAGTGAACTTTACAAGCTTTCCCAATCCCACATTGTTACTATTTGTCCTTAAGTAGCAGAAATTGTGAAATAAAACCAAAGGAGTCACACAGAGTTTAGTCTGAGACAGGGCAGACTGCATAGGAAAAGGGAAAAGTCCCTTGAGAGTTTGTTGCAAACTAAGACCATCTCTTTGCCCACTTCTCTCCTTACAAGGTGCCCACCTGTTGGGGACAGGTGATGCACCAGGAAAATAATCTTCCACTGATGTGGGGAGCAGTTCTCCTGGCTGTCCTAATCATTCTTCCCTTTTTGAAATATTGCAAATTATCAATAAGTCTAAGATGCAACAGGAAAATGCTCCTATATCCCTTCAAAATAGACTTTCAGGTTGTGACAAAAGGAACAAAATCCCTACGTCTCCTCTCCCACTTCCAAGGCTCCTATCTCAGGGACAAGAGCCTGAGGCCTCTGCTTTGTCCAACCCCCCAACTCTGACCTAATTTGCAAACCCCTGGAGTTCTCTTCTGCAACTTTCCCGTGTGAGGTTATTTATCTTCCTTAACAGTCAACTGAATTTACTCTGGAGAATGCTCCTCCAAGCTCTGTTGATAATCTGTTGCAGTGCTGATTTATTATTGTAATTGCAAAGTTCCTAAAATACCTTAGATTTCCCATGCAGCTGCAATCACCTCTCCCTCTGCCTAAAGCCCTTCCCCGTCTTCCCATTGCTCTTGAGCTAAAGTCTAAAGTCCTTGACATGGCCTTGGAGACCCTGCATGATTCAGCTTCTGTCTGCCTCTCCAGCCTCATTTTGGGTCCTTGCACTACTGCTCCTGCTCTGGACCCCTCACTCCAAAGGCCCCTCCTGCAATGATCTCTTCCTCTACTCATAAGCAGAACTCACTGTTCTTCAGTGGTCTCATTTGGTAATTAATTACCAAGGAGCATGACTGCTGGATCACACAGTATAAGTATGTTAGTTTTTTGTTTTCCAAAGTGGCTATACCATTTTGCATTCCCACCAACAATGAAGAAGAGTTCCTGTTGCTCCACATCCTCCAAATCAGTACTTGATGTTGTCGGTATCATGAATTGAAACTATTCTGGTGATGTGCGGTGTTATCTCACTACTGTTTTAATTTGCATTTTTCCTTGGTGACCTTTGATATGGAGCATCCTTTCATGTGCTTATTTGCCATCTGTGTATCTTCTTTGGTAAGGTAACTGTTTAGATCTTTGGCCTATTTTTAAATCAGTTTTTTTCTTCTTACTGTAGAGCTTTAAGAGTACTTTCATATGCTTTGGATAACGGCCTTTATCAGGTGTGTCTTTTACAAACAGTTTCTCCCAGTCAATGACTTGTCTGCTCATTCTCTCGACATTGTTATTCCCAGAGCAGAAGTTTTTAATTTTAAGGAAGTCCAGCTTATCCATGATTTCTTTCACAGATCATGCCTTTGGTGTTGTACCTAAAAAGTCGTTGCCATACCAAAGGTCATCTATTGATACATTTTCCCCTATGTGATCCTCTAGGGACCTCTTTCATTTTTCAGATGAGGAAGCTGAGAGACAGAGAAGTAAAGTGACTTTCCTAGTCACGTAGTAGCTGAGGGAGAAAGGGCCAAAGTCTTAGTGTCCTGAATCTCCATGCGCACTGCCTTTAACACCGCTCACTTCAAAGCCTCCCTAACTCAGCAAATGGTCTTTAATTTAGTCCACACAATTTTTCTGAACAAAACAGTGCTTTTCCGAGAACATAACCATCCAGTGCGAGACGTCCAGACCTGGTCCTCTCAAGCTTCTTAGCCTGTGTTCGTTGATCTCATCTCCTCACACAATGAAGAGATCATCTGTAGTGGATGCTGCAATGTGTCACCTAGGTCCCTTGTAGCAATGAAGGACTCTGTTCCACCAGCTGCAGGGAGTAGTGTCCACAGAACCTTCAGCTGTCAATTCTCTTTAATATTATTTTATAAGGATCACCTCACTCCAACTGAAGACCCCTTCCTGAGTCAGCCTGCATCCAGTAACTAGTTAATGTGGAGATTAAAATGCTTGGTCCCTTCCCCCAACTCTGCACAACTCTACAGGTTACCCCAGACTCATAACTGTGCAAGGAATCAACTGAAGCTTTGTCAAGATTGCCTTTAGCTCAGCTTCTTTCACTGTACAATCTTGCCTCCTTCTCTTTTCTTCCATAGGTATTACTTTCAAGAGGAACTTGTAATACATTTCCTGCATGCTCCCTTGTTTCAGAGTCAACTTCCTGGGAACTCAGCCATGACAGTTGGTACTAGAAGTAGTTGGAGAAACTAGATTCTAAGATGAGATTTTGTAGCTGAATCCTTGCTTCTCAGCTGGAAATGAAGACCTCCACCAACCATCAAATAGCACCTGGCACAAGAAAGCAGTGCTAAGCACCAAAGAAGAATCACAACATGGAGCCTAGGATTCTGGAGCAAGAATGAAACTGTAAAAAGTTGGTGTTCATGATGCCTGTCACTACTAGAACCAATAAGTAGAGACAAGGATTGAATTTTTGTGAACACTTTATTCAGATGCCAGTGACCTGAGAAGATGGCAGGTTATGTACCCTCTAAAACCATCTTAACATTTCATCTGAAGTCAACATTTTTATTAGGAGAAGAAAGGGTATGTAAGGGGTTTGGAAGAAGGTTTAGTTGGATAGGAGTTGCAGTCTGGCAGCAATTTTCCTAGTGCTTTATTTGCTGATCAACAATTCTTTATATGTGTCATGGACATTCCCTGCCTTGAACACAGTGGCTCACATACCATCTCCAATGCTTGCAGACCCCTTGGGGCACAGGGTTGAGTTGCTTGTCAGCCTCCTGGAGTCATGTGGTCATGCATTCCAGGTGCTAGAATACAGCTTTCCATGTCCACTAATCACTTAAGCCTATCTACTATGACTGAAGCTAAAATTTTAAATTCTTGAGTTCCCCTATCAAGACCATGCCAACTGTAACAAATAATAATACACCTTTTGAAAAACAGCTTCTGGCATGCTCCTGAACCATGGTAGAGATGGAGTGACTGATTATGGGATAACAAATGATCATGGAGCCAAAACTGTCCATCCTGTAAAGAATTCTGTCAGACCTACCAAGACATAAGTTTGGACAGGCCCAGCAACAACCCACTGCAAGATGGAAGTAGCACATGAAGGACGGAGCATGAGCAGGGCCAGAGGACAAAAGCAAGGTATCTGAACAAGTAAGCCAGAATCCCATTCCATCATCACCATTGCAACAGATTCTCCTGTTGACTCATGCCTGTGGCCAGGGATCCCTAACAACTGGCTGATGGATGAGGCAAAAACCTAATCTTGTTCAGTGGGATTTGACTCAAGGGTAAGGTGACTGTATATGCGAACTCAAGTCACAATCCTCGCAGGAGTACTTCTGTTACACAATGGAGGCAGAAAAAAGCTATGTTTTTGACCCAAGTAATTCACTTGGGTACCTTTTTTCATTGGACAAGGGGTCCAATGAAAAAAAAGTGTAGCAGCCATAGCCTGATAAAGACAGGGTGACCAGGGGTGAGACCCCTCAGGGATGAAGGTAAGGGTAATGGTGCTGAGTGAGCCACCCAGACCTCAGGGATGCTAGCCAGGAGGGAGAGTCTATGATGGTTGGAAAGGAAGAAAATAATGAGTCAGATGTGATTCTGGAACCAGCACTAACCTGGTTAACCCAAGGCTAACCTCCCTTTTCTAAGTTTCCCTCAAGAGAACCTCCTGAGCCCTCACAAGCCTCCCTGGAATCCTAGAGTAGATACTTCTGGAACGTAAAGTAGTGGACCCATGTGGTGTAATGGAAAGACTGGTGTGTGTTGTGATGCACTGCCCAGATCCCCCTTCCTCTCTGAAGAGCTTATCCCCCCACCTGCCAGGAAAGCTGTGTGCAGATATGCTCAACTGTTAGCCCTTTGCAATGTTTGCCTTGGCCAAAGAGAGCCACCTTGCCCAAGGCCACATGCCTCCTGTCTGCAGCAGCCCATATCCCAAGACTGAGCGAAAGTGTCTTTTTTAAAAAAGATTTTATTTATTTATTTTTAGAGAGAGGGGAAGGGAAGGAGAAAGAAAGGGAGAGAAACATCAATGTGTGGTTGCCTCTCGCACACACTGCACTAGGGACCTGGCCTGCAACTCAGGCATGTGCCCTGACTGGGAAACGAACTGGTGATCCCTTGGTTTGCATACCAGCGCTCAATCCACTGAGCCACACCAACCAGGGTACAAAAGTGTCTTTGAAGAACACTAGTTTCTTAATGATTGCTGTGTCCTCAAAACACAGGAAGTACTTTGCACGTGGTGGTTTATTAATCATTTCTGTTTATT
Source organism: Macrotus californicus (assembly GCA_007922815.1). Lineage (NCBI taxonomy): Eukaryota > Metazoa > Chordata > Mammalia > Chiroptera > Phyllostomidae > Macrotus > Macrotus californicus. The sequence goes on from VMDR010003409.1 coordinate 6,568, forward strand.
TGGACTGGAAGATAGCTTGGGGGCAGCTGGCCTGGCAGAGAAGCCTTCAGGCTTGCGGCTGACCTTAGGGAAGGAGTAGGTTGAAGCTAAGAAATGCAATGAGCCCAACTCTGCCTACCAAAAGGCTTCAAATCGACATCCCACCTTGAAATCCTATAGCATTGGTGGTATACAGCATAAAGTGTGATCACTTAATATTTTATTTTGTGATTGCCTTTTTTCCATGAAAGTATCTAAGCTTTTTCAACAGAGGGACCAGGTTTAAAACATCTCAATTTTCTATAGCACTGGGCATGGTACTGAGACAGGAGTGTCCAAACTTTTGGCATCTCTGGGCCACACTGGAAGAAGAAGAGTTGTCTTGGGCCACACATTAAATACACAAACACTAATGAAAACTGATGAGCAAAGAAAAGGTCTGTGCATAATTTACGATTTTGGGTTGGGCTGCATTCATAGCCATCGTGGGCCGCATGCAGCCAGAGGGCCACGGGTTGAACATCCCTGATAGAAGATGTGGGGCAGCTGACCTTTAACCCAGTTAGTGGATACAGTTTATATCCTCAAATTCCCAGGAGAGATAGCAAAGCAGATTTTACTTTAATTTGCTGAGTAACTGTCATATCGAAAAACATGGGGGAGAAAAATGCCACAGATGAAAGGGGAAAACTTTGACCCCAAATGTGGCATAATTTCCTCTTAGTCTCTCAGTCTCCCTGTTTGAATTTCATCACACGGAGTAAAAGATTTCTTTGTTCCATTTCTAGATCCGGAGTGAGTGAGCATTAAGGTGGTGTTTGTTTGTTTGTTTAACAGAACCACCTTCCACATTCCTAGAACCATGAGACCTTGGTAGAACCCATTCAACATAGAACAAAAAGGGAGGCTTCCTCCTCTATTTGCTTCTCAGATTTTTTTTAATCCCCATCTGAGGACATGTTTATTGATTTTAGAGAGAGGGGAAGGGAGGGAGAGAAAGAGGGAGAGAAATATCAACGTGCAAAAGAAACATCAATCGATTGCTTTTCACAGGTGCCCTGACTTGGGACTGAACCCGCAACCCAGGCAGGTGCCCTGACCTTCTGGTTTATAGACGATGCTCCAACTGAGTCGCACTGGCGAGGGCTGCTTCTCAGACCTTTGAAATCCATTTTGTGTATACTATTTAGTGGGGGTCGTTTTAAAAATCCCTGGTTTATGCAAATAGGAATAATACTCTGGGAATCTTGGGGGCAGAACTCTGGAATTCCCTGTGTTTTCCTGGCTGCAGGCCTTTCATTTATAGTCCATTAAAATGTTTACTCAAAGGCTATGGCCTGACAGTGTAATATGCTTCCCTTTGCTCTACATTTTAAGTCCCTCCTGGGCTGAATTGTACTTTCCTGTTGGATTTTGCTAGTGGTGTCACTGTAAGATATGTTCAGATGAATGAGGTGTGGCTGTGCCTGAATCCCTAGGAGTGTCAGCTGGGGAAATAATTTTCATGTGAGATTACGTGGAGTAAGCCAGTTTGAGGACGAAGCAACCAGCATCTGTGTTTGTCTAAATACCCGAAAGCACACACCCTGGACTTTAGAAGATAAAATCTTGGTTTATCTGTGTTTTGTTGTCCTCTGTATTATCTGAAGAGGTGGGCCTTGTTCATAAATGTCATTTTACTATGGTAAGAACTTTGGAATCAAAAGTTCTGGGTTCAAATCAGAGCTCTGCTAGGTGCTACCTATATAACTTTGATTACTTGTTCCCTTCCTGGCTGAATATTCTTATTTATATAACCAAAACAAAAGATATGATACTACAAGTTTGTAAGAATTAAGAGAAAAATGTAAATTGTCTGGCACAGAGCATAGCACAGGGTGGGAACCTATATTCATTTGAGAGCAAGGTCTTCAGTTTTGCAGTGAGGAGGGCACAGGAAGAAGATAAAGGAGCCCCAGGAACGGCTGTGGGCTGGGGAAAACTGCGAAACAGAGTCATGTCTCTCGACCACTCTGACTGAGGAATGCTGAGCTTGATTCATGTGGTTGGGATTCTTTAATCTCAAAGTTGATTTTCTTCTGTGAGAGGCTGGTGCTTGTTTTAAGGGCAAGCAGAGGCAGTCATGTGATGAAGTCCACTAAATAATTCAGCTTGTTTTTTAGCATCAGCCTAGACTGCACTTTCATTCTTTATGTGAACACTGGAGTATAATTCATAAGTTGTGCATTGGTATGTAAGCCTCGTTACAGAGAAATACTCACTGAGAATCCAAGCCCTTCCTCTGTAGCCAGCACCTGATTGGGAGGGGGGGTGGGGGGGACCAAATTGTTCTCCAGGAAAAGAAAGAGACCCTGACACCCACCTGTGGCACCTGCTTAGTGAAAAGCAAATATATTGTTCTTCTCACTCTTTCTTTTGTTATCATATGAATAGAGGCTACTGAGATTTCACAGGCTGGCCCGGCTCTGCAGTGAGCAGAGAAACCAGCACAGTTCCCATGGGCCTAACTGACTAGTTTTCCTTTTCTTCCATCATTGTTGACTAAAGCAATTGATGGCTTTTGGTTCTACTTAACCTCATTTTTTCCTCTACCAAGTCTCCAAACTTCCCAGTGCCCTGTTTGAAAATTCATGGTTCAGCATAATTGTGCTTTAGGATTTGGAGCCAAAGTAAAGTTTGTGTAGCTGGTGTTGCCACCTTAATCTCCGTTCTGGGCTCTGTCTTGGCACCAAGCTGACATTTGACACATGTCTAGAGCAAATGACAAAGACTCAGTGTGACCTAACACTGAAATTCCCAAATGCCAGGCTCTCTCAGTCCATGGTAAATTGGGTCACTGTTCCTGAGTTGGATGCTTTAGGGAAACCTTGAACTTGTCTAGGGCCCTGACAGGAGAAGGCAGTGGCTGAAATTGGGAGGGGCATAGAAAGGACAAAGCTCTACCAGCCAATGTGAAAAAGGTAGCATCTCATGGGTATATAACAACTTCCCAAACTGCTCAGTCAGACAGACCCAGATGGGCTGAATGGCACACCATTTTCTATTCTCTCCAGGCACCCCATGAATTGCATCTTTCTCCCTTGATTTGTCTGCCCATCACACTGCCACTGTGATCTTTTAAAGGTCTCAGCTGCTAATATTGTTTTAAAATGCACACGTAATTAATTGATTCATGCTTCCCTGCAGAATCTCTGCCCTTTAGGGCCCCACTGCTGGATTTTCTTTATTAAGGATGGTGAGAATCCTCCTTTGAGCTCTAAAGCCACTCCCCAGTTCTACATTCTTCTAAGTACAAAGGGACAGGAAGTTTGCCTTTATATTCCTCCTGTGCTCTCTGTTTTCCAGGGGAGCTGAGAATGCACATGCTGTTACTCATGGGCCCTTGGGGCAAGGTTCTGCTGGACTATTTTTAAATCAGGGCAATAACATCTGTGAACATACCAGTAGCTACTGTGCTGCTGCTGACCACGGATTTCTGGTAGCAACGTGGGGTCCTTCCTGAGAAGCACTTTAAAAAAAAAAATTGTTGTTCAAGTACAGTTGTCTCCATTTTCCTCCTACCACTACCCCCTCCTCCCCACACATCCCCACCTCTCACCTCATTCCTACCCCCATTTGGCTTTGTCCATGTGTCTTTTATACATGTTCCTTGATGAGCCTTCACCCCTACCCTCCTTTCCATTATCCTCTTCCCCCTTCCCTCTGGTTACTGTCAGTTTGTTCTTTATTTCAATGTCTCTGGTTATATTTTTCTTGCTTCTTTTTTTTGTTGATTAGGTTCTCCTTATAGGTCAGATCATATTGTATTTATCTTTCACCGACTGGCTTATTTCACTTAGCATAATGCTCTCCAACTTCACACCAATCAGTATGGCCATCATAAGCAAATCAACAAACAACAACTGCTGGCAAGGTTGTGGAGACAAGGGAACCCTAGTGCACTGTTGGTGGGGATGCAGACTGGTGCAGCCACTGTGGAAAACAGTATGGAATTTCCTCAAAAAAACTAAAAATAAAACTGCCTTATGATCCAGCAATTCCACTGCTGGGACTATACCCTAAGAATCCTGAAACACCAACTCAAAAGAACCTATGCACCCCAATGTTCATAGCAGCACAATTTACAATAGCCAAGTGTTGGAAGCAACTTAAGTGCCCATCAGTAAACGAGTGGATCAAAAAACTGTGCTACATTTATACAGTGGCATACTACCCAGCAGAAAGAAAGAAGGAGCTGAGAAGCACTTCTAAGACTGTTCTTCATATTAGAAGGAGGGTAGAAAACTAGTCACTGTAAGGTTAGAGGTCCTTCATCAATTCCCCTTGAGAGTAATCGGCCTCATGAACTGGTTCTCAAAGTCTGGTGTGCATCACACTCACAAGGAACAAGTATTAAGACACAGATCACTCTGTGGGCCTCACCCCCAGAGTTTCTAGTTCAGTAGGTCTGGGTGGGGTCTGAGAATGTGCATTGTTAACAAATTTCTGTTGCTGCTGCTGGTTTCAGGACCACACTTGGAGGATTGCTGGCCTGGTGCATTGTTTCCACAATCTGCTGTTGTGGGAACAAAGTATAATGGAAAGACCAGGCTGTGGAGTTTGGAGTGAGAGAGGTATGAGATCAAAGCTTGTTCCCATTCCTGATCACCTGTATGAATTTGCATAAATTACTTAACTTTGCTGAGAAGTAGTTCTCTCATTTGTGTTAATACACCAACGTGGACTTTCAGTCATGATGGCAGTGTAGGTAGACATGGCCGCCTCTTCGCACAACCACATTAAAATTACAACTAAAATATAGAACAACTGTCATACAGAACTTTCAGAAATTGAGTTGAATGGAAGTCTGACAACTATGGAATTAAGGAAATCACATCCACCCAGACTGGTATGAGGGGCACAGATACAGATCGGGCTGGTCCCTTGCTCAGGTGTGGTAGGTAAAAATTCAGTAGGGATATCTCAGGAATGAGGAGTCCCAGCCCCACACCACATCCCTCAGCTCAGGGTGCCGGGGAGAGGATGATAAGTTTCCACAACTTCTAGCTGCAAAACCCAGCAGGGATTGAGTTGGTGAAAGAAACTTCTGGAGTACTAAGCATTTCCTCTTAACTCACACATAGACTCACTTGTTCATACTCACTCCCTCTGAGCTCAAGGACCAGGGTAGAGGCTTGAGGGGCACCAGTGGCATGCAAGGGGAAGCTGAGTTGTCTTGTATCAAGGTGAGCAGAAGCCATTGTCCCTTTTCTGGACCCTACCCAACAGAGCCAGCAGGCTGGTACTATATCTGCCACTCCATCAACATGGCTAACACTATTTGATCTGTTTTGGAGATCCCCAGAGACTCTGCTCCACCCAACTTAGGGGTCCACCCAAACTGCTTTTCCACATGAATGGCTGGTCTTGGCTCATGCTACACAACTTCCCAAATCCTATCAAACAAGCAACAGCTGGCCTCAGTGAGATCCAGGCCCGGCAATAACAGCAGGTAGCCTAGATTCACAGCTTGGCTTTGCTGGAAATCTCCAAGCCCAGCACAAGTAGCAGCCATCTCAGATTGCTTTATAGCTCAGGCAGGGTGGCCCCAGGCAAAACTCAGGTAGGAGCTAACCTTGGTCTGCACCACCTGGAAATGCCCAAGGCCAGCACACACAGTGGACAGCTACAGACCATATTGGAACACCACCACCGTGCCCCTGCACAGATGATCCTCCATGGAGGGTGGAGTGTGGTGGTCAGTGGTCACAGGCAGTCCTTGAAGCTAACTGGCTGGGTAAATCTCTCCTATTGATCTGCCATCAGCACCCAAGGCTCAACTATAAGAGGAGGGTGTAGTCAGCACACACAGGATGTACATCAAGTACCCAGCTTGGGTGATAGGGGAGGCTATGCCACTGGACCCTACAGAACACCTACTACATTAGGCCATACTACCAAGACATGCAGTCAAAGCAGCTCCATCTAATACATAGAAACAAACAGAGGGGCTGCCAAAATGAGGAGACATAAAACATGGCCCAAATGAAAGAACAGATCAAAACTCCAGAAAAAGAGCTAAATGAAATGGAGATAAGCAATCTATCAGATGCAGAGTTCAAAACACTGCTTATAAGAATGCTCAAGGAACTTGGCGAAGACCTCAACAGCATGAAAAATATTCAATCAGAAATGAAGGATACACTAATTGAAATAAAGAATAATGTACAGGGAAACAACAATAGAATGGATGAAGCCAAGAATCAAATCAATGATTTGGACCACAAGGAAGCAAAAAACAACTAATCGAAACAAGAAGAAGAAAAAGGAACCCCCCCAAGAAATGAGGACAGTATAAGCAGCCACTGGGATAACCTTAAGAGGTCCAACATTCACATCATAGAGGTGCTACCAGGAGAATAGAAAGAGCAAGAAATTGGAAATCTATTTGAAAATCTATTTGAAATTGGATTTCTATTTGAAATCTATTTGAAAAAAAAAATAAAAGAATACTTCCTTAATTTGGTGAAGGAAATAGACATACAAGTCCAGGAAGCACAGAGAGTCCTAAACAAGATGAAGGCAAAGAGGCCCACTCCAAGACACACCATAATTAAAATACCAAAGGTTAAAGATAAAGAGAGAACATTAAAAGCAGCAAAAGAAAAGAAATTAGTTAGCTACAGGAGAGTTCTCATAAGACCATCAGCTGATTTCTCAGAAGAAACTTTGCAGGCTGAAAGGGATTGACAAGAAATATTCAAAGTCATGAAAAGCAAGGACCTATGGCCAAGATTGCTCTACCCAGCAAAGCTATCATTTAGAATAGAAGGGCAAATAAAGAGCTTCCCAGACAAGAAAAAAATGAAAGAGTTCATTATCACCAAGCCATTATTATGTGAAATGTTAAGAGTACTTATTTAAGAAAAAGAAGATAAAACTATGAATAATAAGATGGCAATAGATACATATCTATCAACAATTGAATCTAAAAAACAAACTAAGCAAACAGGAAGAACAGAGACAGAATCACGGATACAGAGACCTTTTTGATGATTGCCAGATGGGAGGGGGTGTGGGGGAAGGGGGCAGAGGTGAGGGGACTAAGAAGTACAAACAGGCAGTTACAGGATAGCCCTGGGGCTGTGAAGGACAGTGCAGGGAATGGAGACCCAGGGACAGGAACGTTGGCAGGAGAACTGCCTGAGGGAGTGGGAGGTGCCGGGTGGAGGGGGCAAAGGGGCAAAAATGAGAACTGTAATAGCATAATCAATAAAATATAATTAAAAATAAATAAGAAATACACCAACAACATGAGGTAATTTATATAAGTCCCCTATGCACAGTGCTTGGCAAATGGTAGGTGTTTAAAAAATATTGATTATCTCTTCTCAATCATCCCTTTTCTCTGTCTTAATAATACCATTTGAAAGGTCTCTTTAAAGGGGAATGCTAGACTAGACTGATACTTCCAAGTCCTAACTATGCGTTAGAGTTCCTGGAGAATGTTTAAGCCTGCTTCTGTTTTGCTTTTCACTAACCTAACCTGGGTTGGGGGGCGGAGGGGTGATGGCCCAAGAAACCAGATCCTCAGAGCTCTGTGAGGATTCTGAGGCGCAGCCTTGCCCACCTCTCCAGTGCTCTCTTACTGCAGGATTTCCACCCACCTGACCCAGTGACTTCTCTTGTAGCCCTCCAAGGTGATCCCAGCTCCTTCCTGACAGGGGCCTTTGTCCAACTCATTCACTTTGCCTCTAAGGCTCTTCTCTCACTTTCTGTCTGGTGAGGAAACTCCTCCTACTTTTCCTTCAGCTCTCACCTCAGGTCCATTTCTTTGGGGAAGCTTTGACCATCTTACTAGGCCTAACTATTGTATGCTATAAATACACTGTGTATACCTCCTTATGAGACAGAGCAGGAAGCAGCTAGGAAAATTCCTTGAGAAGTAGAATAGGGAAACTCAGACAGACAGCTGAACACAGTGACTAAGCAATTTGCAGCCAGATAGGAAGGTCACCTCCCTAGAGATAACATCTAGGCTGCCGTTGTATTTCAGCTCCAGGCCCAGAAAAGCAGCAAAATTCAGCAGGACCAGCTACAGTGACTAATGACCCCCAGTCCTGTCACTGACCAATCAGTGTGAAACAGCGCACCTGGAGGAAACATGACTGTTCCGCTGAGATCCTCTCCTGAGACCTCCCCTAAGATTACTGCCTGCAGGAAGGAGACAAAAGCCTCAAGACAGAGGACCCAGGGCACGTGCTCTCCCTCTGGGGAGCAGCCCCAGCCATTCCCTTTCCCTTCTTCTTCCTCCACTTCTTTCTTCACAGGCACATGTCTCCTAAACACTAAGGCAATGGGCAGCTGGCAGCTCGTCTCAGGCTGATCCCCTGAACCTGTCTCCAAAGCCCCCTTTTCTCTGACTTTCCAGTGAGCTGAGGCAGCCCAGCCTAGGCTCTCCTGTTGTTTCTTCTACGCTAAGCCCTTCCTTGTTTTACTGTCCCCAGTGTTAATAACTGTATCTTCATAGTCACCTGGGTTCCTGTTGTGAAATCTTTCCTACACGAAGTGAAGAACTTACACACTACAGCTGGCCCTAGGCAGACCTGCTCAGGGCCAGGCCCCTTGTCTAGTAATACTTACATATTTATATTTGATTGAATTTTAATTAATATGAGTATCTCTACTGAACTGTAAATTTCCATGAGGGTAAAGTCCGTGTCCACTTCTTTCCTCATACCTGTGTAGTAGATATTTATCATGTATTGTGGTCATCCAGTATTTTAAACTGCCCTCTTAAATTCAGCTAATTTTCTGTATTATGAATCCTGTGTCTTTAAGAAAGAATCTAGAACTAACTTACATATCTTTCCTTGCAACCAGAGTTCAGGAAAGGTGCCCAGGTTCTCCCAGCCACACTAACCTGTGTGAGACTAATTGAAAAGCAGTTACGTGAAGCAGCAGGTACCATGAGGAACGGACGGTGGTGAAACTGTCCCGATTTTAGAGGACAGTGGTGGTGAAGGCTCTGGCATCTACTATCTAGCAACATTGGAACCAGCTGCTGTGTTCACGCCCATTGTGGACAGTGGGTTCCGCCTGAAGCAGCCTTGTGATTTGACTCTGAATTATTCATGCGGCAGAAGCCTCCAACCCAGATTCTCTGCCCCTCACATCCCTCGCAGATTCTGGAAGATAGCTAATATATATTAATTGTTCAATTCTTTGGACTAAACTGGCTAGAGTGGGTTTGTAACTAAGAACCTCTGTGATTATATTACCTCCCCGGTGCCTAGCATAGGGCAGAGCATATAGCAGGTGTTCTGTAGTATTTGTTGAATGGAATAATTTAGGAAGTTTTTACTCTGTTTAAGCACTGGGCAGAGGAAGTTATGTAGATTAATCTTCACAAGTTTATTAATGTCATCTACTCTGGTGTACTGTATAATCCCTTAAGATACTTTCAGTCTCTCCTTGGGGAGGATTAAATTTATCTGTCTCACTGATATAGGCTGGGCCGTGTCTTGCCTTGGCCGTGAAATCTGATCAGCAGTGATGTGTATCACTTCTGAACAGAAGCTTTAAGAGACAGCATGTGATCCTCTGTGTCCTTTTCTTTTGCCTGCCAAGTGTCAGGCAATATCCCACAAAGAGGCCACTCTGTTAGCTGGGGCCTGGAGAGAATGGGACATGGAGCCAAAATGAAGCTGGCTGCAGTTAACACGTGGTGGGATGGAGCTGCAAGTCACTGAGCTGTTGATGTCGTCTGTTTCCGTGGCATAACCTAATCTGTCCTAATGGGTGAATGCACTGAGAGATGAGGACACTAAGGACAAATGGTCATTCGGACAGGGTTTCAGCCCAGGCATGTTTGCCTCAGAGCCCATTACGTCTTAACCATATGTGCACCCCTACCCAGCTTAATCAAGAAGACAGAAGGAAAAAATTATCGCCGATCATTTACATAATTATGACGTTAGAGAAGTTGGGAACAGCCACGCATTCTGAAGATATTTAAAGCATTATTAAGCCGCACCTTGCAAGACAATAGACAAACGAACTTGGAGACTTAGATGAGAGGATAATGTTCTAAGTAACAAAATTAACTTCAGGAGATGGACAGACAGAAAACAGAACTACCACAAAAGAAACTGAGAAGAACTTATTAAAGATCTATCCATCTGCCTCCCTGACTCCTATACCTGTGGGCCGCTGTTGAAAATGTCAAGCCTAGATTGCTTTGTATCTTTTAGTAACAAATAATTCCAGGGCTATTTAAACTGTTTCAGAGCTTTGAGAAATATACCAATCTTTCAAATTATTTTTAGAAAGCCAAAGTAACATTGTACCAAAACTTTACAAAAATAGCACTAAAAAACAAACAAACCCTATCATCCAATTTCATTTAAGACTAGGGATGACAAATCCTAAATTAAATATTAAAAATATATAATTCAGCAAAACATTAAAATACAGCAAGTGGCTTTGTTTTTAAAAAGTAGGGATAGCTCAGTGCTTGACATAGGTTGTGATAACGCACTGCACGAACACAAATGTTCATCGCAATAAATGGCCAGAAGACATCTAACGGAGTTCAATATGTAGTTCTGATTGAAAAACACAAACACACACATATGGAGGAAAACTATAGTAAATGGATACTTTTTTTTAAGCAAACAATGACAAAAACCATTTTTCCAATCCTATCAGCATTAGGTTTAAGGGGAAAACACTAGAAAGTTTAAAAAGGTTTTTCACTCCTGGTACTGTTTCAAGACACGATTGCTATGCACAGTCTATTACAACTCGATGAAAGTATGAATGAGAGATATAAATATTATAGCAAGAAAACTAAGAAGGTACAATTTAAAAAACTATTAAAACAATAAGAGATCTCAAAACTGTACCTGCTTTTGCAAAAGTAAACACACACACACACACACACACACAAACACACACACACACACACATACCCCTTGTTTCTTCCTAAAAAGGAATAAGAGGACCTGAATATATCTTCCTAACTGAAAGAACCAAACCCTGATGAAATACGTGAAGCAACCATTTGTGAAACAGTGGACACCTGGCAACGAAGGACCGTGACTCCTGAGAGACAGCAAAACCCACGTACTGAGTCCTGTGATTGTTCCAGCTTCCTGCCTCCGCAGAGTTTGTTGGCTGTGACGGACAGGAGGGAAACGAGGCAGGGCTGGTAGGACTACCTGAGCTGAGGAGATTGTTTTTGGAAAGAGAGAGAACTCAGGGAATAGAAGAAAACATTAAAAAATCTATTTTTAAAATTTTCAAAGAGTCCAGAGAATTTAATGCATCCATAGAATAAGACCAACATACAAGTGAGAAAAGCCGTCAAGCTTCTTGGAAGCTTCTTGGAAGTTTAAGAATTCTTGGGAGAATTCTTGGAAGTTTAAAATATGAAGGAAGATAAAGTTGGAGAAATCTTTTTGGCTATGAAACAAAAAGACAAAAAAAAAAAAGACCCCCACAGAAAACCCACTCTAAAAAGTAGAGCGAAAAAAGTAGAACACCTGGAGAATCTGGTAGATAATAAGGATTCCAGAAATAGAAACAAACAAACAAACAAACACCACCCCCCCCAAACCAATAACAAACAAAACAAAAATCCTGAGAGGAGGGGAAAAACATTAAAAATAATATAAGTAATCATCTCAGAACAGAAGAATTTGAGTTTTCTGATAGGAAGAACCCACCAAGGACCCAGTACAATGAAAGATAAAAAAGACTCCTACCAATGTGCTTCATCATGAAATATCCATAAACTGGGAATAAAAAGAAAAATCCTAAAAGTTTCTGGGAGGAAAATAGATCATTCCAAGAATAACAAGAAGAAGAAGGGTATCTGTCTTCTCAGTATGAAAATGGAAAGTAAAAAAGATAATGGACGTGCATCTCAAAAACAGGGGATTGAACAAAGACAAAGGAGAGTGTGGGACCAGAAATACAGAGACAGAAGGGAAAGTCCCAGGACTACAATGGAGCGAACAATTCTCAGTGGAAGAGGAAGAAGGATGGACCAGGTGAAATTCACTAGGAAAAAACAATAACTGGTATATTTTTTGAGGGAAATGACCACATGGAAATAGAGCTCAGTGGGGCTTTAAAATTCTTTTGGAGGGTTCTTTCATTATAGCAGCCTGCCTTGCTAGAGATAAGATGGTTGGTCTTGTGGTTTCCAACTGTGAATCCTCTTTGCAAGTTTTCCTGTGTGGTGTGTCCTCATCCTCTAGCTAGTCACCTTCTGAGCCCTTTCTTGGCACCGCCCCCCTCCCCCGCCCCCCACACCTTCCCCTTTTGCACCATCTATGCCATTTGCAATATTCTACTCAGGCACTTCTCAGGTAGCTTTGAACCTTCTCAGAAGTCTTCTTTCTTTTCTGACTTCTCATGGCACTTAGAATTGACTCTACTTTTCATTTGGCATTTGTGTCCTGCCTTCCGTTAAGTGCTACCTTCTCTGCAGTTCAGGTCTTAGATTCTGAACTGCACTGTAAGCCCCCGAGGAACGGGGTGTTGCCTGAAGCCTCTCTGAAGGTCTCTGCTTCAGGTATAGGACTTTGCACAGAGTAGGTAGGTGCTCAGTAAGTACTTGTTAAACACATTCATGAATTAAAACCTTTGCATGCATTTCTCTGTATCCCTGTCTCTACTGTTAATACAAAAATAACTGTACCTATTTCATTCGAGTTCCTGCAAAAGGCACAACTTCTGGTAAATAGAAAATTTCCAAGATATGAATGAGTAACCAAGGTTTAATTTATTTCAACATTTCCAAAAACAGCTCACTTGCTTCCCACAGGAGTCTGCATTTTCGCTGTCATAGAAATATGTGGGGATTTCAGAGCATGCTGAAGGGAGAACTGATTCACCCAGAGGTGTGTCCACTCCCCTTGTGGGCAAGGCTGACAGGGACCACAGTGCTCACTCAGCGGGACTGTCACGATGGATGCCGCCACACTCGCTGCACGTCTTCCCTTCGGTTTCTCAGTGCCACTCCATTCTCTTCACCTACACCCTTGTTTCTTTCTATCCCTGCAAAGTGAGGACGTGTAGGACTGGCCCGACCCCAGCACCCTGACAACCTTTCCCCAGAGCGTTCCCAGCAGAGGAGAGTCCCAGCCAGTCTCCCTTTCCCTCCACATGCCTACAATACTGGCCGACTTGGCTGCCAGTTTGGGGTATTTTCCCTCAACACAAGCCTTCGGGGTAACTGCGTAAAACCCAGGTCAGCCTCTGCAACCAAGGCGTTCCACCTCATTAACTTTAGTTACATTCCCATCATTTCCAATAAATATCTTTCCAAAATACCACTTACGAGATGTGTAGCTGACTATCAGTTAACAAAATTTTTCATTTCTTTGGTTCCAGGAATTGGATTTCCTCATGAGACTCGTTGCCCAACTGCATGTCCAACTGATTTAAGGCAAATCTTTTCAATCTAACATGATGGACTTCAAGACAACAGGTCTGTTTGCTGTGCAAGCAAGCTGAGATACCTGCATCAAACTGTTTTTCAGGCTTCCACATTCCAGAAAAATTAGTGATTGAATGAACTTCATGGCCCAATCCTCAGGGCTCAGCTCCCCCCACCAACAGCTTTGTAAGTTATGCAGTTATTTGCATTTTAAGTCTCAAACCATTCACAGAAACATCCTTTTCTTTTTGCCTTTTAAACACCAAGAAATAATGTTAGAATAATTTGGCAGTAAAATGTCTTTCAGCTCTCTTATTTAAATAAGAGGGGAAGGAAAGCTATTAGTCTCATATGCCTTTTTAGGGGGGGCGGGGGAAGTGCATCTTTAAGAAATTATGGGAGAGAATAGTTCCATTTAGAAACCATTCAAGTTTCTTTCTGACATGTCATGCTTATTATCAATTATCCATTTTCCCTTCTCTTTGTGCTATCCTCAGAATTCTTCCTGACTGAGAAGCTAACTTTAATCTTCTGCTTTGTCTCAAGGCCTGTATTAGATTAATGTCTTTTTCTTTCATTTCGGAATGACTGATTAACAAGCAGAAATTAAATTAAAAAAATTTAACTTCTCTGTACAGTAGATTTTTCCAAGCCTGTTAGACCTTGCTGGCGATACGAATAGAATCTCCTGTAAAACCTCCACTTGGGGCTATGATGTGGTGGCCAGAGAGACAAAATGTGGTCTGGGCCAGTACTAAATGACAGATACCAGGTGCTATAAGTCTATTCCTTTTCCCCTGCAGGGTGAGCATTCAGTGTTCTTGAATTCCAGGCTCTTGGAAAGAGGACAAAAAATTTTCGAAGTCCTAGGGACAAAGGAATTTAATAGAATACTTCTGATGATTGTGGGATTCATTTTAAAGATTAGGAAGATGAGAACCACAGTCAACCGTGGGTGAAGCCTTCAGGTTTCTACAGGCCTGGTTAGATTTCCCTGCGAGTACTTTTTCTGATGCACCATCCTCTTAATACAGGCACTGGTCTGAACCACCCAGTTCCATTCGGCCTGTTCTAAATTTCAGTGGACTCCTCCTTCTTACAGGGTGCTCCCTCGAGTGTCCCCCAATACCACGGTTCATTCCTTTCTGACCTCTGTTTTCTTCTGTCATTCTTTTCCTCCTATCTTTTGTTTTCCTTCTCTCTGCTTGCTTTTATTTATTAAAAGCACTGATATCTAATTCAAGCGAAGGTCTGAATAAAGGGCAAGGTAACAAGACTTCAGGTTTGTGATTGTGCTGCTGCTGCTGACGCTTGCATCCTCACTGTTCCTTCCAGCAGGCAAAGCTCTTCGATTCCATTTTCTCACCCCGTCCTCACAACTCTGGGAGATGAGGTCAGTGTTATTATTGTTAAAATAAATTTGTTTTTAAATCTTCACCGCAGGATATGTTTATTGATTTGAGAGAGAGAAAGGCAGAGAGAGGTGAGAGATGAACATCTGATTGGCTGTTTCCCATATGAGCCTGGAACTGGGATCGAACCCCCAACCTTTTGGTGTTCAGGATGACACTCTAGCCAACCGAGCCACCTGGCCAGTGCTAGGTTGGTATTACTTTTGTCATTGTCTATGGAAACCAAGGCTTGGGTGAGTTGACTGATGTGCCCAAGGACCCCACTCTGGGAAAAAAGATGAAATCAGGGTTCCAATGTATGTTTTAGGACTCTGAGCCCAGGATGATACTGCCTCTCTAGAGTGCTGTGCTGAGGAGAGGCTGCATCAAAAGATCCTTCACTGCCAGGTAGTACAAGGTGATTAAATTATCAGAAAGGTTTGGATAAATGTAATGGAAAAACAAATGTTGACAAGGCCAATAAAACACGGAAATAATTCACAAAAGGAAGTTGTGTAAACTCCCCATAATAGAGGGCATGCCTGAAGCAGAAGGTTCCCATGCAATTCCTGAAGCATTCCAGAATGCCTTTCCAGAAGACAGTGTGGCAATATGTATCAAAAAATTAGACATGACTAATAGTAATTCCGGGTTAGTTACTCAGTATCTTGTCAGTTTTTTTATCGGTAAATAATAGGGTTTGGGGAAGGATTAAGTAAAGTAATGTGAGTACTCTGGCACAGAGAGTGCACTCAGTAAATATTGCCATGTTTAAGGATGACAGTGCTTTCACTTGTATGTGGGAATAACCAGCACAGAGACTCAGTGATAAGCACATTCAGAGCTGTGTTTTTACAAATAAAAGTGAAAATTGGAACAACCTGATGTCCATCGATAGAGAATCTGTGGAACAGGGCCTGCTAGTAGGTCGAGATGCTAGATTATTGCAATTTTACTTATGAGATTATAGAACAGACTGACCAGTTGGCTCAATTGATTGGGCATCGTCCAGCAAAGCAAAAAGTTGCCAGCTCAACTCCTGGTCAGGGCACATGCCTGAGCTGCAGGTTTGGTCCGAGTTGAGGCACAGATGAGAGGCAACCGACTGATGTTTCTCGCTTTGGTGTTTCTCTCCCTCTCTTTCTCCCTCCATTCCCCTCTGTCTAAAAAATAAGTAAATAAAATCTTAAAAAAGGATTAAAAAACGAAGGAAACCTCATAGACCACAGTATGGTTAGGACCAGAGGGGAATGAGAGCAGGGGAGAGACAGAAGGTAAAGGTGGGACAAAAAGTGGTGGAAAGAGCCGTGAGTTGGGGTGGTGAGCGCACAGTGCGATGTGCAGACTGTGTAAAATTACACGCCTTACACCTATGTGATTTTGTTAGCCACTGCGATCCCAATACATTCCATTTTAGAAAAGATGGTAAGAGAAATAAAAATAAAATAGAAAAAGGATGATAAAACATATTATTACATGATGAGATATTTGTGATTTATTGTGTTTAAAAAGCAAATTATAAGTTAAGGACAGTATAGTTTTTGGTTAAGTATATGTGTATATACTTTACATACATAAAGTATACATATATACATACATACATACATACATAAAAAGAGAGACATGGACATGAATAGAAACCTGGACGGGTTTGTGTCACTATGCTAACAATTGACTGGGGACAGAATTATAATGCTTTCAATTTTGTCATTTGAATGTTTTCCAACAATAAACACGTAGTTCATGTGAAAAAAATTCTATTTATTTTTAAATTCCAGGCTTTCGTGCCTCCTCTTCCTCAGTTTTTCAGATCTGTGCCCCAGGGCACTAGAAACAGAAAACTAACCAGTCTTTTCTGTGTATCCACTCTAGACCAGACACTGATCTAGGCATTGAAGTTGCAGGTAAACAAGGTGGACAAAGCTGCCCTCAAAGAGCTAGCATTTTAAAGGAAAACTGTAAATAAATACATAAGGAAGGGAGAGTAGACCCCACATTCAGATGAGGTGGGCACAATACTAGCAACAATCATCGCCTGCTCCGCCAAGCACCCCTCAGTCTGAGGCCCAACATCAGCTGCTAGGGTAAGGGCTGCTTATCTCTCATTAAAGTGCTTGATCCCCTTGGGAGTGTGGTAATGCTAACTTCTGCCTTAGTATGAGTCACTTTCCGAGAGCAGATTATCTCTGACCCTGAAGGAGAAAAGAGCAGAGAGTAAAAGTACACTGACAAGAGATGCAGGGCAGGGGGGCGGGAGGGATCCGATTTCACACCCTTGTCACCTTCAGAAATGCAGCACCCTGAAGGTGGGCGGGATCGGGTGGGCTTGGTGTGCCTTTGACGCTAAAGTGGAGAGTGGGCCTGAGAGGGGGGTCAAACTTTGTGCACGTTTCTAGGTTCCCACCAACTGGTGTTGGTTCCCGCAGCTTTCCCAGAGGTCTGAAAACAGATGTCACCTTCCCTTCTCTCTGCCTCTCCCAGTGCTTTCCCTTCTGTTGTTCAGAAGTGATTCATTTTTTTGAAGTGTAGTTTAAGCATTACCTATGCCATAAGTCTTGATAAGTATTTATTGGATGAATTGAATAAATGAACACAGGCATTTAAAATTTGCTGCACATAGGAGCTACTCAGTCATTCCCACTGGGATTTCATTCAACAGCAAATTGCCATGGCAACAGCCAGATGGGATCCCTTGCCATCACTGCCCTTCATCCACACCCTTACCTCTGGGCCACAGCACTTGGAAAAAGGCAGAACCTGGAGCTGAACGACTGCAGCCAGGGGACTGGTGGTTAGCTAGATAGCGAAAGAGAGAATCTAGCTCCCAATCTAACTGAGTGGGTAGAGCCAATACTGGGGTAATGGTGGATACTCTTGTATAGATCAAAAGAATTTTTGATTTTCTGAGGGGAGGAAGAGCCAGGAGAAGGAGAAATATGCTTGGATGGCAAAAACGTCAAATACCTGCCCTGGTGAGTAGCTCAGATGGTTAGAGCATTGTTCCAATACACCAAGGTTGAGGGTTTGATCCCCAGTCATGGCACATACAAGAATCAACCAATGAATGTATCAATAAGTGAAACAACAAATCAATGTTGCTCTCTTTCTCCTTTCCTCTTTCTCTCTAAAAATCAATTAAAAAAAAATGTTCAAATATGAGCTAGAGGCCTATCAACTGAGTTGAATTTTATATTGTGCATTTCAGTTGAATGCCTGGAAGAGTGTTCCCTCTGCCCCCAGCCAGACTCAATTGTTTTGTAAGGCTGTTCAACTCCAGTAACTAGAGAGGCTTGAATATTTATAGACCATTAGAGACATGAGAACAATCACAATAATTCTTGGACTGTATATCCTCCCCTGACCTGGATACCTAAGTAAGTCTCACCCAGCAGTGTGGGTATTCTAATCCCTTCCTCACCCAAGCCATATCCGCCCTTTATTATTTCCCTAGCAACTTAGCTCGTGCGTGAGGATGGGAGGCGGTAGAAGGAGCAACAGCAAACAAATGAATTATAGGTCGAAGGTGTATGGCTGACAAAACTGGCACAGTAGAGGGCAGAGGGGCTTGATCTTACGTGAACTCTTTTGTATTTCTCATGTTTGTCTCTCCTAAGACCCTGGCCTGTGTTAGTTCTCATATCTGTACTAGACACAAAGAAAAGCAGAGTGAAGAGTTACTTTTCCTAAATCATGAGGTTTTACCAAAATTATTTTTAGATGCTTTGCATTTTTCTTCTGTTATTATTATTAGTTTTCAGTATTACAATGGTATCAGTAAGACCACTGGTACCAGGCAACACTGAGAGAACATGCTGTTATGTTTTCAAAGTTCTGGTCTTAATGTATGCTGTAGTTGAGGCATCAGCCCTGTGTTCTACAGTTTCCTCATTCTCCTCCACATGTCAGACTTTATGTCTTTGTCAGGATCTATTTTTGTTGTTCTTTTTTTACTTATTTATTTTATTTTTAAAAATATATTTTATTGACTATGCTATCACAGTTG
>VMDR010003409.1:25469-72557 GCA_007922815.1 Macrotus californicus
TTTTTTTTTTTTTTTTTTTTTAGGTTTGGTTGTTGATTGTTGTGAGTTTCTTGTCATTTTCATGTTCATAGTTTTTATCTTTTTCTTAGTTAACATTTAACATTTCATATCATAAGGGCTGGGTGATAATGAACTCCTTGAACTTGACCTTATCTAGGAAGCACTTTATCTGCCCTTCCATTCTAAATGATAGCTTGTCTGAATAGAGTTATCTTGGATGTAGGTCCTTGCCTTTCATGACTTGGAATACTTCTTTCCAGCCCCTTCATGCCTGCAAGGTTTCTTTTGAGAAATCAGCTGACAGTCTCACAGGAACTCCTTTATAAGTAACTGTCTCCTTTTCTCTTGCTACTTTTAAGATTCTCTCCTTATTGTTAATCTCGAGTAACGTAATTATGATGTGCCTTGGTGTGTTCCTCCTTGGGTCCAGCTTCTTTGGGACTCTGAGATTCCTGGACTTCCTGAATGTCTATTTCCTTTGCCAGATTGGGGAAGTTTTCCTTCATTATTTGTTCAGATAAGTTTTCACTTTCTTGCTCTTCCTCTTCTCCTTTTGACACCCCTATGATTTGGATGTTGAAATGTTTAAAGATGTCCTGGAGGTTCCTAAGCCTCTCCTCATTTTTCTGAATTCTTGTATCTTCATTCTGTTCTGGTTGACTGTTTATTTTGTCTTTCTGGTCCAAATCATTGATTCGAGTCCCTGTTTCCTTCCAGTCACTGTTGGTTCCCTGTACATTTTCTTTATTTCACTTTTCATAGCCTTCACTTTTTCCTCTATTTTGTGACCATACTCAACCATTTCTGTGAGTATCCTGAATACCAGTGTTTTGAACTGTGCATCTGATAGGTTGGCTATCTCTTCATCATTTAGTTGTATTTTTTTCTGGAGCTTTGATCTGTTCTTTCATTTGGGCCATTTTATTTTATTTTATTTTATTTTATTTTTTGTCTCAGCATGCCTGTTATGTAGTAAGGGGTGGTGGAGCCTTAGGTGTTCATCAGGGCGGGGAAACCCACATTGCTGCCCTGTGGTGCTATATGTGGGACAGGGGTCTGAGAGGGAACAATCCCTCTTAGTCAGCTCTCTGTTGGCTTTCAGTTGCTTCCACTGCTACCCACAAACAAATTGGGCCCTTCTGGTGCTGATTCCCAGGTGGGTGGGTTTGTGTACATTCTAGGACCCTGTGGGTCTCTCCAGTGAACTCTCCTGTGAGGCTGGGAGTTTCTCCTGCCACCTCAACTCTCACAGGTTTTATCAGTCAGAGGTTTTGAGACTTTCTTTCAGTGAACTGGAAACCTGGGTTGCATGGTCTGTCTTGCTCCCCAATTGTTCCTCCCAGTTTATGTGCACACAAATATGGGACTGCCCACTCAGCCAGCTGCCACCTTGCTGCGAGTCCTCTCTGGCCAGCTGCCTGTCTCTGCCCCCTCCTACGTGTCTGGATAGATGTTTCTTCTTTAGCTACTTGGTTGCTGGACTTCCATACAATTCAATTTTCTGTCAGTTCTGGTTGTTTTTTGTTTTTGAATTTGTTGTTGTTGTTTTTCTTTTGGTTGTGTGAGGAGACACAGTGTCTCCCTACATCTCCATCTTGGCTGGAAGTCTTGTTGTTGTTCTTTAGTTTCACATCAAGAGTGAATAAATTATAGAACACACACCTATGGAGTATCATGCAATACTTTTAAATAATTATGCAAAAAATAATTGTTTTAATCATTCAACATTTATTGTGCATGAACTGTGTTCCTGATCAAGGCTCTTGAAATAATGAGCAGATGAAAACTTCTGCATACATTCTAGTTGGGGGAGAAACTATAAATTAAGAAAATTACATTTTATGTCAGAAGGTTATCACTACTGTGAACAAAATAAAATGGAAGTGAGGGGAAGATGGGGGGGAGGCATAGCATCTTAATTTTAAAACAAGGTTTGTAGGGTGGGCTACACTGAGAAAGTGACATTTGACTGAAAGTCTGAGGGAAACAAGGGACAGAGTCTTTGTGAGATCTGTGCAAGGGCCTTCTGAGCACAGGAGGCTGGCTTTAGCCAAGGTCCTTGGGGGCAGTATGACTGGTATGTTTGAGGAACATGAGCAGGGGGCTGGGGCTCAGGCTGGAGCACAGAATGCTCTGGAAAAGGAGTTGGAGGTCTGAGATGAGGCAGGAGGGCAGGGCTTGTGGGGTAAGATGAGGACTTTTGTTATGGGAGAGACTCCCTTCTTGCCAACACAGTAAAGAATTTCAGATCAGCAAGTCTGTGAGCGTGTGAGCAGGGTTTATTGGTGATATGTTCTCATGGAAGAGTATGGGCCTTGCCAGGTGGGAGAGAAAGGCAAGAGCAAGGGTGGCAAGGGTGTGGGTGGCAAGGGCCTGGGGGTGGCCAGAGAAGAGTGAGTCCTTGTTCTGAGGACTTAAATAGTTGGTGGGATGGGGGTGAGGGAGTTAATGTATTTCACTGTGTATAATGCCCACCTTTTTGTCCAAATTTTTGAGGGAAAAATAAGGATGATCATTATACATGGGTAGTACTAATTCTGTATCTATATAAATGTTTTTAATTCTTTTATTTATGCTTATGCATTACAAGTGTAACTATAGAAAGCAAAAATGATATCTATAGGCAAAATGATATCCTGGAATATGATCATTGGTTTTGTTGAACTTACGATGAACTTGAAACAAAAGCAGTTTTAGCCAATGATTCAACGAAATGAAATACATATTGTTATCCACAGAGTAAGACAGATGATGCCGATTGTTATCCACTTGATAAGGTAGGTGATGCCCACTTTATTACCATAGGGTGAGCAGCATGACATTTCCCTTCATACACTTTAGGTGGGATAAATTATTGGAAAATCCCTTGGAAAATGTTGAAATAGATTTTGTACACTGTAAGCTTTAAGCTAAAAGTTATTGAATATGCTAAAAAGCATAGCAACAGAGCTGCCGAGAGGCACTTTGGGTCTCCTCCCACAGACAGTGTCATCAGACTATGGAGGCAACAAGAAGGAAATGCCAGGGAAACCTCCAAAGATGCTGGATGTGGAGCAGGAGGTGAAAACCTGGATTCTGGAGCAACATCAAACTGGGATCTCTGCTTCAGCCAAGATGATACAAGAAGAGGTAAAAGGACTGCATGAGGAAAAAACATTGATGATTTCTCAGAGACACCTAAGTGGTGCTTTAACTTCATGAAGAGAGAAGGTTTGAGCATGAGGACATGAACAAAACTTGCCCCAAATCTTGCAGCAGCCTATGAGAATCAAGTGTTGGAATTTCATTCTTATGTTATCAATCTTCAAAAGACAACTTTGAGCTGTCCCAAATCACCAATATGGATGAGGTCCCACTCACATTTGATGGCCACCCAACAGAACTCTGGACATCTAAGGAGTAAAGACCTTGGCTGTTAAAACTAGTGATCATGAGAAAACACATCTCACTGTCGTTCTAGCCTGTTGTACAGACGGGACAAAGCTGCGACCTATGGTCATCTTTAAAAGAAAATCATTTCCAAAAGAAATGATTCCAAGTGGAGTTAATGACCACATGCATGAAAAAGGATGGAGGAATGAAGAAGACATGAAAATCTGGTTTAACAAAGTCTGGTTACCAAAGCCTGGGGGATTACTTAAAAAAACAGCTTTGCTTGGTTTTGATCACTTCAAAGCCCATGTTGCACAAAGTGCAAAAGCAATTGCAGTGGACTTGAACACACAACTTGCTGTGATACCTGGTGGGCTAACCAGCCAACTGCGACCTCTTCATGTGTCAGTAAACAGGCCCGTTAAGGCCCTAATGGAGAAAGTGGACATCATGGATGCAGTCAGCTGGTAATGGTTTAACACCTACTGGCAGAATCAAGACAACATCCATCGCCCAGGTTTGTGATTGGATCCTAAGATCATGGAAGGGTGTCAGGAAGGAAGTGGTTGTAAAATCGTTTAAAAAATGCTGCATCAGCAATGCTATGGATGGAACTGAGCACGATGAAATTTACCAGGATGAGGAAAGTGACTCTTCAGAATTCAACAGAAACGTAGAAATTCAAGAAGATGATACTTCTGATATTGAGTGACAGAGTTCTTGGCCTTCTATGATGTGTAAATATCATAAATATAACTGGTACATAAACTTTCTTGTACCTTGTACCTGTTCTTGTGTTTTGTAATTATTTGTTACATAAAATTTCTTGTACCATATGTTCAAAAATAAATGCTAAAATTCCTTTATAATGCAAAAAAACAAGTATCTAAATATAAATACATAAAAAATTGAATTAAAAAATTAAAACAAAAGATTTTTTTTCCTGAAAGTTTGGCCCAAAAACGTGGGTGTGTATTATACACGGCAAAATATGGTACACATTGACTGGCAGATAAAGGGGGTGTCAGCTTTGGGGGGGAGCATGAATAACCAAAGGTGGTAATGGGATTCTTCCTTTGGGCACTGTGGGCCCTTTCCCACCTTTCAGGTCTTGAGATGAAAGCACAGATTCAAAGGCTTTCTTTCCCAGAGAGAGGAGATGATTCATAGAATTTCAAGGACAGCCCTCCCAGTGTTAGCTGGTGTTTCCTGTGCTGTGGGAACACCTAACAATATTGCCAGGCTAGGTTCGGAGTCAGTGGGTGGGACATGTCTCCCTCCTCCCTGCCTTGGTTGGCTCTCTGTCCTACCTGACACTTCAGCTTTGACTTTGAGGCAGAGGGCAATATTTAGATAATTTTGGCAAAGAAGGGACACATATCTTTTGTTTGAAAAAATCCTAAACAACAAAGGAAGATCACTTAGGAGGGTACTCCAATAATCCAGGCTAGGGAGGCTGCTTCTCAGAACAGGGTGGTGACCTTGGAGGTAGGGAGTTGTCAGGTTCTGGCTGTAATTATGAAAGTACCACTAATAGCATTGGATGTGGAGTAAAATTTCTAAAAATCTCAGTAAGATACACATGTGCTTGGTTGGTTGGTTACACTGAAGCACAGTTGAGAGAATACACACTATCCCTGGCCGATGTGACTCGGTTGGTTGGAGTGTTGTCCCATGAACTGAAAGATGGAGGGCTCGATTCCTGGTCAGGGCACATGCCTAGCTTGCAAGTTTGGTCCCTGCCAGGGAGCGTAGAGGAGGCAGCCGGTCTATGTGTCTCTCACACAATGATGTTTCTCTCCCTCTCTCTCTCCCCACCTTTCTCTCTGTCTGAAAGCAATGACAAAAAAATGTCCTCGAGTGAGGGTAAAAATAATAAACTGTTCATAATAGTCACCTGGAGGGCAGGGAAAGAGAGGTGGAGAGGTGAGTTTGGACTTTATAGGTGTGCATTTCAATGCTGCTTGGCCTGTAGCAAATTACACTATTGCTTTTTGCAGTTTGAAAGAGAAAAAATCAATAACTTATTCATACAAAGATTATCCCAGATGCTCCTTTGACTTGTGTCTACATATTGCTGGGGCTCAGAGTCACTTGGCCCTGGCCCGCTCCCCAATGCCCAAAGCAAGGATTTGGCTGTCCACACTGGGTTTTTCTCACCATCTGCCCAGTGCTTGGCACTGCAGTACTGTGTACCCTTTGGCCCCACGTATATTAAACACAAATAAAGAGAAGAAAATAGCATCCTTTAACACTTTTGCTCTCTCTAATGGCTCTGGGAGCTACAGGGGACTGCCTCAGGCAATTTGGGTGGCTTTATGCCAGTGGCTACACAGCTGCTTTTTTAAAAAATACTTGCTATTTAATGTCATTCTAAATAAAGGAAAATTAACATTTTAAATTGTTAACATAGAGTTTACCATTCATCCTTTTTTAATTGCACTTTTTCCCATTACCATTTACCCCTTTTATACCCCGCTCCTCCCACAATCACCACAGTGTTATCCATGTCCATGATCCCTCTTTCCTCTATGCTCCATCCACCACCTCCTAACCACCTGCCCCCGCCCCTTTAGCCATCAGCCTACTCTCTCTCTCTGTGAGCCTGACTCAGTTTTGCTTGTTAGTTCAGTTTGTTCATTAGATTCCACTTTTGAGTGAAAGCATCACAGTGTCTTCTTATCTGGTGTCATTAACACAGAAAAAAGAATGAAGCATGATTCGCCCCACCCTCTAAGCCAAGAGACCGAGAGGGGATGGGCTGCCAATAGCTTTTTCCCTTGAAATTTCTTTCTTTTTCTTTTCTCGCTCTTTCGTTTTAGCTAGTGCAGGTTTGATTAGCAGAGATGACAACCTGAGAGACAGCTGCGGCTTTGTCCCGAGGCCACCCTCCATGGACGCTCCGGCTGACAGAGTCATCGTCTTGGTGAGAAGACGGAGTGTGCTCTAGAGAGCAAGGGGTTCTGCGGCCTGTGCTAACCCTATTCCGTGGCTGCGGGGGCGGGGGGTCAGGGAAGGCCAGGGTGCTATCCTCATTCTGCGCAAAAATACCTCCAACGTGCTTCAAAACACCTGTCATCCACACAGAGGAGCTTGCACATCCTCACTGCGGAGCCTTGGGAAGAACATGAGCACGACTGCCGAGAAGGGTTTCCTCTCACCTGTCTGCCCCAACAGCAGTTCGAGAGTGAAGGTCCTTGTCTTCTAGGCCAAAGTCTCGGCTTTCTGCATTTTTGCATCAGATTTTGCTCTGTGCTCTGCTCCGTCTGCCAAGTGCAAACTTGAGTGAGGCAATCAACATCACTTCCCCATGATCCCGAGATTCTTCGGAGTATGGGGCACATCACACCCCAGGGACAGCTCCCACGACCCTTGTCAGGTCTAGCCTGGTCTCCATCAAATCTGTGACAGCCTCCTGGGTGCCACTGTTGATGTCACTCTTCCAGTGTCTGGGCCTAGGTTTCCCCACAGAGCTCCCTTTAGCATGATTCTTTCCTCCAGCAGTAGAAACTCGGTTTGTGATGAATCAAAACATTTCTTTCTATGATTGTAAATGACTTCTATTTATATTTGTGTGCCTGCTCCAAGAGGTTGCAGTTCCTGGTTCTGAGGCAAGCATTTTGGAAATCCTCAGAGCTATGTCTCTGCAGACTGGAGCTGATGGAGCATGCTGGCTTTGCTCACTCAGAATTGTCCGTGAAACCTGCAGCAATGTGCTAGTTTTGATTTTCTCCCCCCCCCACCCCATTTTAACACGTACAAATTCAGTTATTGCCAAATCCCTAAAAGCCATATTTCCCCAACTTCTCTGATGTGTGATGAGACTCCTAATTTCTTCCCTCAGCTCTCTTTTGATGTTACTTCTGCTTTTTGTTTATTTTTTCTTGTTAATTGTAAATATTAAGAGAAACCAAAGGGCAGATTCCTTCTCCCATCCACTCTGAGGGCATACTTCTAGTGTATATAAAATAAAATTAAGTTCTGTTTTTGCAGACTTTCCAGTTTGAGAACTCAGGTCCCCTCTCGCACTGCCTTGGTTTATCCACTGATAAACTTTGAACTGTGGTCTGGGGCACACTCGATTTTGACTCCAGTGTTTACTTGTTAAACAGTCTATTTGTATTGGTCCAACTTTTATACCACATACCCCTCTGGTTCTCTTAGCTTATTGGTTTTAAACCTTAACTCTACAGTTAACCCTTTTAGCGCCCCAGTTAGTAAAATGTTCCTTACTTAGTGGGTCTGTAGAAGACAGGTGTGATTTGTAACATGTCATAATCCTCAGACCAAAGGGCCTGGTAAAGTAAAAGTCTTGCTGTGGTTATTATAATAAATAATAACAAATTTACATCACCAACATGAATATGCATAGGCTCTCCCCCACCAGTCTTTTAACTTTTGCTTGTAACATTTGGCAGTAAGGTCAGGTTTTTCTGAACATTGGCTCAATTCACACTGCAGCGGAAAGAGCCCTGTAGGATCTAACTTGAGTCCTGGCCCTGCCCATCAGCGTCTGTGAAGCCAGCCGGACTAATCACTCTTATTTTGCAAACTGTAGGATTCACAATTCAGAATCCCAAATAAGGAAGTTGTGAGTGATATGAATAACTGGGGTAAAAAAGAAAAATTAAAAGAGAGAGAAAGAGAAAGAGAGATTTTCACCTGTAGAGAAATTTTGCTTTTTGAGAGAAGAGATTTGGAGTCTAATACCCCTATAGATTCCATAATGTTAGGTAATTGTCAACTCATTGCTCCTTTTTAAAAAAATAATATTGATAAGGACAGCATTAAGTAACCGTAAATTTATTTATAATTGTTTCTGAAGAACCATGCAAAGGAATTTAAATGGAAGAAGATTATTTTTCTCATTTTAGAGACTATGAGGAGTCCAAAATAAAATTTTGAAAAAAATCAGTCTTATCTGAAACATCCGTAAGTTCCCAGCAAATAAAAGTCCAGAGTACAGTGTTTAAGAGCATGGGCTCCAAAACCACAGGGTTCGGGTTCCAAGCCTTGCTCTGCTGCCTGGGTGACCTTGGAGGAGTTGTTTAATGGCTGTTTTCTCATCTGTAAAATGGGTATGAGAGGCTTTCATAACAATCATCTTTTTTTTTTAGCATGTCCTGCTTAGTGAACACTTTCTGTTTCTAAGAACTTAATTTCCACAACAACCCCAAAAGGGTTATCCGTGTAAGTAGATTAAGCCATACACATCAAGCCCTTATGACTGTGCCTGGCCCAACTAAGACTCAGTCAAGGCTACATAGCATTTTCTGTCCCCAAAGAGGGTGCAAAGTGAAATCAGCATGCCTTTGGAGCAAAATAACTAATTTAACAGGAGGGGGGACATTTCAATATGAGGCAGTCTCCATGAAATCTTAATTATGAAGTGAGTTCATTTGAATTTGTCAACAAGCTCCTGCTAAATGAGATCAGCTGGAGAGCTAAAATTGAAGGCTGTAATTAAAGGGTGAATTAAAAACAGTGCCAGCAGGGTAGGTGGCACAGAGAGGCCTGGCAGGGTGCCATGCACACTAGCTTTTGCTTCCCACCCTCCCAAGTGCGACCCAAGAGGACAACGGGCTAAAATGGTGGAAAAGCAGAGAGTGACTCAGGGGTCTCTGGTCCATGTGTGGGGTATGGAAAAGCAAAATGATGAAGGGGAATTAAAAACACTGGAGCGGTGACTTCCAAACTTTCAAGTGTCAGGACCCCTATGCACGCTTAAGAATTATTGAGGATCTCAAAGAGCTTTTTCTCTCTTTCTCTTTTTAATGTGGCTATTTCTATCATATTTACCTTATTCAATATCGAAGCTGAAAACATTTAAAAATATTTATTATTCCACTTCAAAATAATGAAAACCTATTTCTTGATAGCATAAATAACATCATTTTAAAATGAAAATAGCTGTTTCCAAGACAAAAATCTTAGTGAGAAGAGTGTTACCGTTTGACATTTTTACAAACCTCTTTAGTGTGTGGCTTTTTAGTAGATAGCTGGATTCTTACATCTGTCCCACCATTCAATCTGTGGTGATGTATTCTTGTGGTTGAAAATCCAGCTTGTTACAGATGTATTTAGTTGGAAAAGGGAGAAGTAATTTAACAGCCTTCCAGGAAGTTATAGAAATTCTTCTTTAATAATATGTCAATTTTTGACACGTGTCTGATTCTTAAAGATTAGTTGCAATGTGCAATGTCAGACTCTATCAATGAACTTTTTATACTCTGTTCAAATGTGAGAGAATGAGAGTGAAAAAGGAAAACAATGTCTTCTTCTTGTTCGTATTCTTCTTCTTATTATTATTAATTAAATAGTTTTGACCTCAAAGTCACCTTGAAAAGGTTTTTGGGGCCCATAGAGGTTCCTAGAACACATTTTGAGAACCATTGTCCTAGGTAAATAATCTCCTTTCTGTTTTTTTTAAATTTCAGCTCTTGTGTTTGCATAGAATAAAGACTTGCTCAGTTTATCTCAGAAAAGGCAGCTTTATTTTATGGGTACAAATGGCCTAAAGTTGACCTGTGCATTCTCTCTGGCTCACTTTTGGGGACTACATACATGTTCTCTTTCTCATGACACCTCACCATCTCCGTTCTTTTCTCTGCGTTTTCACACTTTCTGTTTCCTCAGCTTCAAACTTAGCCATGCCTCCTTTAGCCTCCTTAACATTAAGACATTTTAGCGTAAGCTCCTATAGATTATTACATATTCTCTTGATGTTTTCAAGCTCAAATTTATAAGGCAAGAACTCTAATTGGTCATGTTTTTGTGCCAGTCATGGCATATTCACTGGTAACACTGGGGATCAGCTGCCTTTGGGTGGTGGAGTGGGTCACCAAGCACAAAGTGTACTTCCCCTGTGTTCTTTTCAAGGTGGCTCAGACTTTACCCCATTGTGATTAAATCTGTGCTTTCTTTTGAAACTCCTGTATGTTCAGTATTCTCCAGGGATTTCCCCTAAGACTGCAGCTTACTATAAAAGTGAAATGTAGCAGTGAAACACATATGCTCTGAAGAGAGCTTATTGGATTTGAATCCTATCCTATCTTGCTGCCTGTGTGACCTGGGGTAAATTATTTAACTTCTTAGTCCTAAAATCTAAAGTGAGAATGATAATTGTATCTACCCTTAGGGTTATTGTAGGATTATGGGGTGTGCAGAATCTATGTAAATCGCTCAGCATATAGTAGGTATCCATGGAAAGTATGCTTGTCCTTATGTTTTTTTTGCTCAGTGTTGGAGAGGTGGAGACAGTTTTGCCAGAGAGGTTGGAGACCAGCCCCTGGGCCAGCTCGCTAATATACCTCCTTCCCTCTTGTCCATGGCCTTGACTGGTTCAGGCACTTTTTCCTCATCACAAGACTTGGTTATTGGGAAACAGTCCTACCCTCGGTCACCTAAGCAGTAGAAAGCTTAAGCAGCTTTTTTGTTTCCTTCCCAGTCTAATCCTTCTTTCTCAGCTTTCACACATCTTCCTTCCCTTTTTGTATTTTCTCACTTCCTTCTTCCCTTCACATGTATTCCTCTTCTCCCTCTGTCTTTTCCTTAGTTAGAGTGTATAATAAGCTGCTGTAACAAGGTACCCCCAAATGTTGCAACTTAAAAAGGGATAAGAACTTGTTTCACTCTATTGAATTAGTCCAGAAGAAATGGTGCAAGTGAAACCCAACACGTGGGTTCGGCTGCCTGCTGCAACAAGAGCCAAACTCATGAGACAGGTGCTGGTGTAAAGGGAAAGAGGGTTGTTCAGGTGCCACAACCTGGGAGAATGGTGAACTCCCTTCTCAAAAACCATCTCATTTCCCTGCTCAAGCATGCAGATCTTACAGGAATAGGGAAGGGAGAGTTCTTTTTTCTATCCAATTATCTTGCTAGCTTTTGGTGTGCTCTAGCCTTATCCATTCATCTTTCTAGTCTTTGGCACACTCAGTGTAAGAACCTCCCCCTGTGCCATCTGTGCCATCTGGGGAAGACTTCTGGGTACTCCCTGAGTGTCTTCAGTATCAGGGTCAGGGTCAGTGGGGAGGGGGTGCTGTAGAACCCATTATCAGGAAGCTTAGAGGAACCACAGCCATCAGACTGTCTCTTGGCACTGGACACAATGCCCACTCATCCAGGGGAGCTGGTTGGAGTCTGCAGGGCTCCCCTGGGTCATGGCATGACTTGTGTCCTCTTTGCAGCCCCTGCTTGTCCCACCTCTCTGAAGTGGCCATCTGGGCACATGCTCACCCCGCTATTGGCTGCCTGTGCTCCAACTACTTGTCTACAGTAACAATTCTCCCCTTCAAAGCTCTGGACCCTTGTAATCTTATAAGGGTCAATAGATGGAGGTCTCATCTTCTGTAATTTCTTCCTGCTGTCAAAGGATGTCATCTTACCTATCCCCAGGTCCAGAGAGTCTTGCTATCTACTAAAGAAAGAAGGAGGTCAAGAATGAAGGGAAGCCTTTATGGGAGGGGGAAAGATTGCTGCTTTTGGAAAGTGGCACACTGGTGTCTAGAGGATGGCACCGCTGAACAAGCTAAGCTTGTGGACTGCTTCATATTTCAAGAGGCAGTGTTGCAGATGGGCTTCCAAAGTGAGACCTCTTGTATAGACAAGCAATTAAGTGTTCCATGAGTGGTATGCCTAGTAGTGCAAGGGGAATTATAGCAAAATCAGAAACTGGAGAGATGAAAGGATCCCATGATCTAATCCTGAGTGATGCCTTGAATAGTGTACCCAACAGCAAGATAATTTTGCCAAGGAAGACACTGTCTGGGAAATGAAAAATAAAATAAAAAGTAACATTGTCACTTAGATTTGGGAAATACTGTTTTTTTTTTTCCAAAAGAGGAATTTTTAAATCTCTTTCAGGAGTGCAGGTCCAGCTTTCCTTTAATGTATCACAGCAGCAGCAAGACCTGAGCCCTCCGTAGGGGGCCCTCACTTTATCTGCCTGTGGTGACTGGGTCTCTAGTAAGACTCGGTCTCCCAGCTGGAATGGGTGCAAGGGCTCATCAGATAGTTATTAGATAGACCTACAATGAGCAAACTTGTGCAAAGAGTTGTTAGTGTTTACCCTAAGTGTAGTACATATTGTTTGATTTTTGATTCATGTCTTAACTCTAAAAGGGATGTTCCTAAAACAGAAACTTGGAAGGGCCATCCCAAAACTATTTCAAAATGACTTAATTTAAATGTATTTTAGAGTGCCCTAATCTGGAGTAAAGCAAGAAGGAGTGCCTGGTCCCACTGCAAACGTGTTTACTGGCATATTTTCACCAGGGCTTTCTTCATTGTGTGGTTCATTTTCTCAGTCTTCCCTGTATATTGGGGTCTCTGATATGCATGTAGTTTCCATGGAATCTGTAGTGCCTGTCCTACCATCTGGGAAATTTCTGAAGTGAATAATGGTCTGTTGTCACTTTGAATGCTGTAAGAAGTCCAGACCTAGGGATTATTTCTTTGAGTAAAAGTTTTGCTACCTCAATTGCCTTCTCAGTCCTAGTGGAGTATGCCTCCACTCATTCAGAAAAAGTGTCTCCAAAAACTAATAAAAACTTAAAATTTTGTATGGTTTTAGGCATCTGTAGAAAATCAACTTGCCAGGCTTTAAATGGGCATATTCCTTTATATTGTACTCCCTTTCCTGTTGGGGCACATTCTATTTTGGGATTGTTTTTGGCTCATACCTGATAGATTTAGGTAATCTTCTGAATGATCCTTTGTAAATAAGGGCCCTTCAAATGTGGTCTAATGAGATCTGTTAAAGCAGGGGTGTCCAGTCTGTGGGCTGCATGCAGCCCAGGATGGTTGTGAATGCTGCCTAACACAAAATCATAAACTTAAAACATTATGAGGGTTTTTTTTTTTGTGATTACATGTCATAATGTATTTAAGGTATGGACCAAGACAACTCTTCTTCTTCCAGTGTGGCCCAGAGACACCAAAAGGTTGGACACTCCCACAAAGCATCCCTTCCATAGTGGGTCCTTTCATGTAAGTATTTGAGGATGGGATACACTAGAGCTTCAGGGAGTAAGAGTGTACTGTGAGTGTTCATCTCCCAGATAAAATCAAGGTGAGTATTAGAGATTCACCATTCATGAGTCTATTACTCATCTTGTTCTGTGCAATGGGGTTTAAATTCTGACAAGCCCAGCTGGGAATCTAAGCCCCAAGAAGTGGCAGCCCTCAGGTGGCTTGTCTTGCTGTTTAATCAGCAGTTTGGTTTCCCTGGCATGGGCTGTGCTTTATGGCAATCTGGTTCTGTAGATTCACTGCCTCTGGCAATTTAAAAATCTCTTTTGTATGTCTGATATTCTTATTCCCTGAAGTTAAGAGCCCTTTCTTTCCACATTGCCCCCAGGGGCATTGACTTCCATGAAGACATATTTAGAGTCAGGGTAGATGTTAACATGCTCTACCTGGGATAGTTCTAAAGCTCTGATGAGGGCCATCAGTTCTGCCTTTTGTGCTAAGATTCCTCCAGCAAGGGTCTAGGCTTCTATTACTTTATCCATGATGACTACCACGTACCTGGCTCATTGCTGACCATTCTCCATGAAGCGGCTCTCATCTCTATGTAATTCGCAGTCAGGTTCTGTCAGTGGCTGGTCCAATAGATCTGGTCTGCTGGAATAAACTTTGTTAATGATTTCCAAGCAATCATGTTGGAACCCTGAGCTTCCCCCTGCGTCTGGGAGTAGGGTGGTCGGGCTTAAGGTAGTGGTGGTTTGTAAGGTAACATTTGGATTGTCTAATAAAATGGCCTGATATTTTCCCAGGCACCCCACCATCAGCCAATATCTGCCTTTCTAACATTTCTCAGTAGGGATTTCTATCCTTTTTCTTTTTCTTTTTGAGACCTGAGCAGTCCTTCCTCTACTGGCCCTCCTCCTTGCAATAGGCACATTGATTGTTGCCTAGTGGGTCTTTCCCTTTTTCTTTTGAGTCCCACCTCTCCGTCTGGTTTCCCCACCTGATTTAATTTTCTTGTTTCCTGGCAATGGTAAACTTTAATGGCTATGTCCACCAGCTGGGAAGGATTCATTCCCAATGCCCTGTGTAAGCGTTGGAGCTTCCTTCTAATATCAAGGGCACTTTGCCTAATAAAAGTCATTTTTACCATCTGGACATTTTCAGTGCCTGTGGGCCAGCATCAGTGTGCTTTCAACAGGTCTGATAGATCCTTTCTAAAAATTCAGAAGGATCTTCATTTGGTTTCTGTTGAATGGCCTGTGTCATGTTCAGGCTTTTTGTTTACACATCCTTTTCTTAAGCCCTTTCATTATGTGCCTTTTGTAATGTTGTCGAAGGTGAGGCACCTGCCATTCAGGTCCAAGTTTGGTTCTCTCAGGAGATTGCCCTGGCCTGGTTGGGGGTACTGTTGGGATTCTCTTGATGGAGGTGATGAGCCTCTTTATTAGCCTTGTCTGTAAGTAGCTGCCTTTCACCTGCCATTAGCAACATGTTAGGAGAGCTCATGTGTCTGCCCAGTTTGGATGGTGAGTGGCAAAAATGGAGGTAATAAGGTCTGCTATGTTTCTGAAGATCCCCCCTATATGAGGTTTTGGGATTCTTCCAATTCAGTATATCCTAAGTAGAAAATGGAATATTGGCCCAATAGTAGCCAGTGGTTTTAACCTTCCTGATTTATTCCATGTATAGGGTATTGACTCAAAGGTAGTAGTTTCAACCTTTTTGACAACAGGGACCAGTTTCATGGAAGACAATTTTTCCATGGACAAAGTGGGGTGGGGACAGGAGGCGGAGCTCAGGCGGTAATTTTAGCAAAGCCCGCCGCTCATCTCCTGCTGCACGGCCTGGTTCCTAACAGGCCATGAACCGGTACCTGTTCATGGCCTAGGGTCAGGGGACCCCTGCTCAAAGGGAACTGTTCTGCTCTGGATAGCAATGCTCCCTGGCCAGACTGGGTGCTCTGCTAGGTCTTCAAGGGGGAGGCTATTCCTGCATCATACAGGGGTGGGGCTGTCACTCCTCTGGACCCTATTTTTGGCAGTAGTGGTGGTGGTGGGAGAAATCTTCCTTCCACTAATTCTGAGTTCCCCGGGTTCAGGGCATTAGAGAGGCTCATCTCCTCATTTTCTTTTTCTTCCAGTTTCTTACTATAAAAGGGAAGGGATTTGAAGCCAATTCCCTTCTATGTGTCTTTAGTTTGTTCTTTTTCTTTGCCAAATCCTTATTGTATAGAGACAGAAATGCCTGGACATGAGGGATTTTGTCCCAGTTCCCTGACCATTGGCAAAATAATTTCAACTGTATGATGGTGTAGTAATTTAGGGAACAATTTAGGGGCCATTTTCCCCTGTAGGCTAAAGCACAGGTGGCAAACACAAGGCCCCAAGGCTGAATCCAGCCCTCTACCTTTTATTTGGCCTGGCATCTTGTTTCTACCTGGTGGCAGTGCCAAGCTCTTGCTTAACTGTTAAGGAAGTTACATTTATACAGTCCTAAAATTACATTCGGCTCTTTGAAGGCAACTGTGAGGCTGATGTGGCCCCAGTGAAAATGAGTTTGACACCCCTGGGCTAAAGTATACATAGTTGAGCAATGTTATAATAGAAAATCAATTCCTTCTTAGTCATTGGAGTATAACTGTACATGCACCAATCTGCAAAAGTTTGGCCCAATGGGCTCCCTTCAGGTATTGAAACAGAACAATCCCTGATGACAAAATATACAAACCCCAAACCATAAGCAGACAAAGTGGGACCATATGAACAAAACTTGGATTCATAATTCCACCAGTCCAAATGAGGCTCACAAGTGCTCACAAGCAAATCAAGCATCTTAACTCCTGCCAACTGATACAGCAAGTGGTCCTGACTGGACCCAAATGTCACAGAGCCCATGTGGCACAGAGCCCATTTGGCATGAAGCCCAAGAGGCAGGGATAACCTACGAACTGGTACCACAAATGGTTCTAATCGGACCCAAGTGACACAAAGCCCAACTGACATAAAGTCCAAGTGGCATGAAGCCCAAGTGGCACAAAGCCAAGTGGCACGAAGCCCAAAAGTCAGGGATGGCTGGCTAATCAAAACTTTGCCAGCAGCTGTCCATGATCTCTCAGCTGCAGCAATTTATAAAAGTTAGCAGTGTCTCAGCCATTAATTTCGCATGGCCAGCTCATCAAAATCTTGCTGGCAGCTGCCAGTGGCACGGAGCCCAAGCGGTAGGGATAGAGGACCCCTGCTGTACATGCTGGTTCGACTTACCCATCCTTGGGGTCTGTCTATGACCCAGAAACCTGTTTCCTTTCATGAGCCAAGCATTTCAGGAGACTGGCACCTTGGGAAGGAGTGCAGGGAAATCCCCCAAGAAAAGCTCTTAGCTGCTGCTGGGAAGTCCCCACAGTCCTGCTCCCAGGGTTGGCTTGCCACAGGCAGCTGGGACCTGAGTCCAGGCCCTCTGGGACTTACCAAGGTCCATGACCTCTTGGCTGGCTTGCCAAAAACTAAAACTGAACAAATGGGTTCGGCTGCCTGTGCAACAAAAGCCAAACTTATGAGACAGGTGCTGGTGCAAGAGGAAAGAAGTTTATTCAGGTGCCACAACCTGTGAGAATGGCAGATTCCCATCTCAAAGATCATCTCATCTCTCTGCTCAAGTCCATGGTTCTTACAGGGATATGGAGAGGAGGGATTTTTTTTTTTCTTTTCTTTTAAATCTATTTATCTTACTAGCTTTTGGGCCCTATTCACTCATCTTTCTAGCTTTCAGCCAGCTCAGTGTAAGAACCTCACCCTGTGCCACCATGGCCAATGGGGGAGACTCCTGGGCCCTCCCTGACTGACTTCAGTGTCAGGGTCAGTGGGGACAGACAGACTGTAAGACCCACTGTCAGGAAGCCTGGAGATGCTACAGCCCTCAGCCCACCTCCCAGTGCTGGACACAGTACCTGTACATCCAGGGGAGCCCTTTGGAGTCCACATCCCTGGATTCTGGAATGTCTGCATCCTCTGCACAGCCCCTGTGCAGCCTGCCCCTCCAAATGACTCTCTACGGTAACATGAGGAGTCTGTTCTCCACCAGGCTATTTGGAGAGCCAGATTTCCTCATGTTCTTCCATTTCCTAGGATACTGTATTCATTTGCTTGGTCAAAACTGGCTCATTCCACATACCCACATATTCCAGCCCACAAGAAGTAGGGGAGAGGAAGCAGAGGACAAGCCAATACCTTTTTAAAAAATGTATTCTGGAAGTTGGCACATTGGTCAAAACTTAGTCACAAGGACATACTTAGGTTCAAGAAAATATACAGGGTCATGTGCTGAGCTAAAATGCAGAGGACATCAGAGTCCTAGTCCTAAAAGGATGACTGGGTTAATGGGAGACGATTTTTAGTTCCTGCCACAACCTCCGTGGAACTTAACAGGGCAGGGGATTTAGGGTTTTAGCAGCATAGTTTCCAAATTCACAGCAACTGAACACGCTACCTGTGCCTTCAGCCTGAAATATCCCCCCACTCACCCTCTCATCTTTGGCAAATTCCTCCTTCTCCTTCAGATCTCAATCTAGATGTCACCTTCTCAACTCTGAAGACAGTTATGCTACCTCCCAAGACATCCCATAGCATTTATGACAACTCCTAAAACCATGCCCGTACTTCACTGTAGCGCAGTTGCTGGTTTGTCCGTCTTGCTTACTGGTCTGTAGATTGCGTCAGAGCGGGAACTTAGTTTTATTCACCAATGTATTTCTAGCACTTAGCACAATGCTTGGAGCTGACAAAGAATGATCATATAGAGTGTGTTTATAGCAAAGATCTAAGAAAGGTCAAGCGCAGGTCTGCTGGATTACCAAAAATAGAAATGATAGCAGATGTTAGGTACTACATGGCCAGTCCTGTGCTAAGTACTGTCTATTAAAAGTCAGTTCTCACATCATATGAGGTTGGTCCTATTCTCATTCCTATTTCATAAATAAGCAGACGAGACAACAGAGAGATTAAAAATAATTCTTAACATGACATTTGGACTCACGTAGTCTAGGGCCAGAGTCTATGTTCCCACCCACTGTGTTATATGGCTCCTTGGATAATAGACCATAATAAACCACCAACCCTACACACCCTCAGGATTCCGTTGAAAGGGGTTGAATTCAACACCCTGTGCTTTGACAAACAGGTTTTCTTTTCCCATAATGGTTTGTATTTCAGGGTGAATTAAGAGAAGGAATGTGAGACTTGGATGAACCCCTATAATCTTACTGTCTAGTGTATATATGAGAGTGACCAACTCATTCCTGTTTGCCTGGGACTTCCCCAGTTTTAGCATGAAATGTCCCATGTCCCAAACAACTTCTCAGTCTCTGGCAAGTGGGGATGATTAGTAACTGTAGTGTGAGGTTTCTGTGCATGAATCTGAAGCATTCCTGCCACACCCAGGCCAAGTGGACCCAAGAAAGGAGGAGAGGAGACCTGCAATGGGTTCCCTACCCAGCCCTATTCCCTCTTTTTGTTCCTGGGTTCAACTTTCTTACTGACCTTCCCAGGGCAGGTGGTCCCTGATGCCCTACCTGTGAGAGGAACTTACCATAAGCCCACTGACGTGGGAAGGACATAAAAGGGCTGGAATACACGTCAGTCTCAGCAAGTCAAATCTTGTGATTGCAAACAAGCTTGTTTTTCTATGGAGACTAGAGGAGGTAAGGCTGTAGGATAGGCTGGAGACTGAGAAAGTGTGGTTAGCCTTCAGGAATCCATAGCCAGGAAGAAACTCAATTTAATTCACTTGAAAAATGTATTAGGTGAATATTAACATATTTACAAAAGTTTCCTTCTTCCTCCTTTATAATCATGCCAAATATGCCACTCAATTACTCCAGTTCTTTAGCTTATGCTCAATGGGAAATAACATTTTAAGAGGAAAATGGTACTTCAAATGGCCTCTTTTTATTACTCTATTTATATCAAGGACATGGCTTATGCGACCATAAAATAATCAGGGATTTCATTAAATCATTACGATGTCACCACACTGCTGAAGTTTGAGTAGGGACCTCTTCTAGCCAACTATCAACATCCATTTTATCGATTCTCAGCTCTCCCTTTAGCCTTAGTCTTTGATCTGTGGCTAGAAAGTTATTCTGTAATGAACCCAAGTGGGAGCCTCGAGTTGAATACTTTATTATTTTTGTATTCTAATTTGATAACATAGACATTTTTCTTATAATGAAATAGCTATTTATATACTTCTTCAATTCAATGAAGTTCATTAAACAGGCATTATGAAAATAGTTTATAAAATTTTTAATTATTTGTATAAAAAATGGCTTATTTTCTAAGTAAATAAAGCATACATTGACAATATAATCCTGAAAAAGCCAGTTGACAAGAAAGAAAATAACATCATATGCTTCCTCATTCCCTCTAATTCAATATTTTTGTCAAACATTTGAGAGGACTTTTAAGGAGCCTGATTATTAATTTGGGAATGAGAAAAGCTGGGAAGAAAAAGTCAGAATCCAGATTCAGAGTAGTTCCATTAAAGCTCTCTTGACAGGCATCTACA
Organism: Macrotus californicus; assembly: GCA_007922815.1. Lineage (NCBI taxonomy): Eukaryota > Metazoa > Chordata > Mammalia > Chiroptera > Phyllostomidae > Macrotus > Macrotus californicus. The sequence goes on from VMDR010003409.1 coordinate 45,369, forward strand.
ATTTATATAACATAATTTAACTAGGGAAAAAATTTGCCTTAGTTAGATAAATACAACACAAAACAAAACAACTAAATACGAATAACAAGAACTTTTTTTTTTGGAAAAGATAAGCCGGAATTAACTGATGAAGAGACAATACAAGCGGGTCATACTGCTGCTCAAAATCCATGTGGCGTTATGTTGTGTTACGGGGAAATGTGGCCAGCACAAGGTGGGTGATAGGCCTGTAATTTTTTTTTTTTAGATCATTCTGTATTAGAGACTTTTAAAAAATTCTGGATGTTACATTTTCAGAGGCACACTGGCAAACTAAAATGTATTCAAGGGAGACTGAGTGTTAAGGATTTGGGGAACAATTATGTATGAAGAACATTTGATGGAACTGGGGCTGTTTTGCTCAAAAATAGGCTTTTGGGAGACTTGGGAACTAATTTCAACTATTGAAATTAGTTGAGAACTCAGGTTTGACTTTGGGGGAGGGAGTATCACTAGTTTTTCTACAATTTCCCTCATAATTTCCCTTTTCTTTGGAGACTACACTGGAAATAGAAGAAGGATATTTGACTTCATGTATAAATCTTAAGAGATTTTTGGTGTTTTCTTGTAGTATTTCCTTCCTATTCTTCTAACTATTTCCTATGACACATCATAGCTTCCATAGCAGAGCAGTCTCCCCCACCTCATCTTCAGACATAGTTTTATTTGTCTAATGAGTTTCATCCTTCCTGGGTTTAGAATGAGGGTCTAAATGCTTTCAAAAATGACTCCTGGCTGAAGGAACCAACAAATCTGCTCTCATTTTATTCCCACATCCTCAAAAATCTTCAGCTTCTTGACTTGCTTATACTATGCTTCAGTCATCCCAGCTCAAAACCAAAAAGTCACCTTTAAGGGATTTAAAAATAATCTTTATTGATGAAAAAAGAGGTAGAGAGAGAGAGAGAGAGAGAGAGAGAGAGAGAGAGAGAGAGAGAGAAGGGGGTGGGGAAAGAAAGAGAGAGAGAGAGAGATCAATTTGTTGTTTTACTTATTTATGCATTCATTGAGCTGTGCCCTGACTGCAGATGGAAACTGCAACCTTGGTATAGCTGGACAATGCTCTAACCAGCTGAACTATCTGGCCAGGGCTACACAAAGGAAACTTTAACTCATCTTCTGCTTCATATCTATGATATCATAAAGCTCCAAGTCCTGAGATACAAGCAGATTTCTCCCATCACACAGTGGCCTGGGCAACCCAGGAAAACTGACTGGAAACTTGTGCTTTCTGTAATGTGTGGCAATAATTTATATATCAGCAAAGGCTCCCATTACAAGCAAATCAGAGATTGTGCACATGAGAGGGAGGCTGGGGAAAATTTGACTGGGAGCTCCTCTCTTCTGATTCTACATCAGAATGTCCCACCCTGTTTGTTATCTATGAAAGATTCATCCTGGAAAGGGTCTGGAAGATATGTAAGGAAAGTCAAACTCACAAAGTCTTGAGCATGTCTCATGATCTGAGCATAGTTCCTTTGAGGTAGGGAGGTGGCCTGGATGATCCCCAGAGTCCTTCCCAGTCTGAGAGATGTGACTGTGAAACCCTGGCATAGAGACCAGCTGCAGATGTGACAGGAAATTGTAGGACATGGGAATTCATCACGAGACAAAAATTTCTTGTTTTGCTGTTCTCAGACTCCTGGGTCCCCAGGGCTTAGAGCCAAACGTTCTGCAAGGGAATGTTGTGGTATATGTCTGCAGCTCTATTGATCAGATCAAGGCTTAGATAATCAGTTTTTGACATTCGTATTGTGAAAACTTTTTCTAGATAGGTCTGCTGGGGTTAGAGAGTAGCCAGATGTCACTCTTTGCTTCATTTCTCCCTCTGAAGGCTGAGGTACAGCCCAAGACATTTGAAAATGCATGAAGTCGGCCTCAGAGACATCCAAAGGTTTCTTCCTCCTCATCATAGGTGGTCTACCTTGAGCATACCTGCCAGAAAGTTATCTTTTCAACAGGCATGGTGAATTTGGAGCTGACCTTCATACCTTCTTAAGGGCCTGTAAGAAGTTTCCAGATACTAGGAAGCCTGGAAGGAAACTCTGGGAGCTGGGGACCTGTGTAACCCCTTGCTCCCAGTTCATGTGCTCCCAGCTTGTGGTTCGAGGACATAAGGCCAAAGGTGTGGAGCCTGGGGAAATCTGGGTAATCTTGTGAAATGTGAACTGCGGCCCCATCTTCCTCATCCTGCCTCAGATTACCTGCTCTTAATAACTGTGTTGCAGCAACCTTTCCCCAAAATGTGGGGAATCTTCAGAGATGCTTCTCCATTCAGCCTCACTCCGTCACTGACAATATGCTTTTCAGGAATTGTCAAGAAGGGCAGGTGAACTCCTATGACCCTTTTGGCCCTGGGGAGGCTATTTGGAGTAGCAGGCTAATCACAGCTGAAGACTTTGAGGATCTATTATAGGATGTTCGCTAAATCACATCTTCCTGGAGGTCCTTTCCATAGTTTCTGGTCACAGGACTGGCTGTTCTTTGGTAGGAAATTCTTGGTGAGACTACAAGTGAAGTTTGCCTTTGTTATGTTGCTGGAGTCTCCTTTCTACCCAGGACTATAAATACTGTTTTTTGTGGGTCTTTTTTTTTTTTTTTTTGCCAGTTCTGTTTAATCAGAAATTCTTTTAAAACATATTTATTAATAGCATTATTTAGTTCCTAATAGACACAGATATTACTGAAGCTGGAAAAGTTGGCATTCATGCTGCCTGTCACTACCAGAACCAATAAGTAGTGGCAAGGATTGGATCTTTATGGGTGTTTTATTCAGATGGCTGGTGATCTGAGAAGACAGTGGGTTATGTGCCCTAACAGACCATCTTACATCTCATCTCAAAGCAACCTTGGGATTGCTCTTCTGGCACACAACATCTAGCTATTACTTTTCGTATGGCTTTAGAAATTTCAAGACCTGTGAGCCACAGATTAATATAGGTGGTTAATGAATCCTTTCCAAATTGAGTTGCCTCATGCAAATGCTTCATGACTGGCTCTACTAAATGTTTAGAAAGTAGTATAACTTTTTTCGTATTCTTTCTATACCATTGGGACCTTCTTTATAAAAAGCCCCAACTCTTATTTTTCTGTAAGTCTGCAGTTGAATATTCAGGGTCAAATTGTGACAAGTCTAGAACAGATACCAAAGACATTATAAATGTTCCTTTAGCAGCCTCTTTCACCGCTTGATCAGCCAGATTGTTTGCTTTAACCACTTCAATGTCCCTTTTCTGATGTTTGGAGTGGTGAACAGCTGCCACCTGCAAAGGCACCTGGACAGCTTCTAATACTTTTAAAATTTCTGCCTCGTGCTTAACTATCTTTTTATTGGAGGTTAGTAGTCCTCTTTCCTTCCAGATGGAACCATATGCATGCAAAATTAGGAAAGTGTACTTCGAGTCAGTGTACACATTCACTGTCTTTTCATGCAAAAATTCCTGTGCCCTCGTCAATGCAATCAGTTCAACTTTCTGAGCAGCAGTTCCCAGCAGTAAGATTGTGACTTCTGCTATTCCTTTAAGAGTCACAATTGCATACCCAGCCTTTCTGTTTCCTTTGTTCATATGACTGCTCCCACCTGCAGATAGAGCCCAGTCTGCCTCTTCGAAGGAATAGTCCTCTAAATCAGCTTTTTGACCAACCCAATGCTATATTATTAGACTTATTTTTCTGATAAAAAATTTAAGGCATCAGTAGGGTGAGGCACCTTTATAGAGTTACACAGGTACAAAATAACAAAGGGAGGAAGTATCTGAACACAAGTTATCTTCCCTTTAAGTACTATCCTATAAACCGTGTTATCCTGATCTTGCCTTTAATACTCACCTCTGAAGACACCAGCTATGATGAATTCTTCCACACAAGTTCCTTGAAATTTTGAGACAGAAATTTTAATATTTTTCTTAGGCAATTTTTTTTTATATCACTCATCTCATTGAAGAAAAGGTAGGGAATTCAGCAAATTAGGAGAAGGAAGGAAGGAAGGAAGGAAGGAATGATGGAGCCCTGGCTGGTGTAGCTCAGTGGACTGAGTGCCAGCCTGAGAACTGAAGGGTTGCCAGTTCAATTCCCAGTCAGGGCAGCACATGCCTGGGTTGTGGGCCAGGTCCCCATTTGGGAGTGTGTGAGAGGCAACCAATGGATGTTTCTCTCCCTCTCTCCCTCCTTTCCCCTGTCTCTAAAGATAAGTAAATAAAATCTTAAAAAAAAAGGAAGAAAGGAAGGAAGGGAGGGGCAAAGGAGGGGAGGAAGGAAGGGAGGAAGGTAAGGGAAAGAGTCAACTTTAAACCACTAATATTTTGAGTTACTTTTTTCTGTAGTATTTAGCCAAAGCACACTGTTTGAAGGGTAAAGGTCCAAGTAAAAATCTAAAAACTTGAATCTTTATTTGAAACTCAAATAACTTCCCTAACCTGGCTGAGCATGTACAGCTTGTTTAGAAATTCCAAAGAAGGCAAAGCTCAACAGGTTACAGGGACTAAGATTAGAAAACGTGGGTGAAATAGAAGTCTGGGTGTCCGGAATTGTGCAAGCTAGTATCATCTGGCTCGGAACTGTGAGCAGCTGAATGTACTGAAAACACAAGTGTGGCTCTGGAATGCAGGTGGAGTCCTGCAGCGGGAGTTTGCACTGGAGTCCTGGCATTTCTTCCTAGGATCTCACAGTTGTGATCATCGTCCAGGCAAGAGTAGTGGATATTGGTGGTTTCGGTCAGTGGCAGAGGGAATCATAATTTAGAAAGCTGGATCCAGAGTATGGTTAGAGAAAGGAGAGTCAAGATAGAACAGAAAATCTTGAACTACTTGATGATAAATAAGTCACTGGCATGCAGCCCTTTAGCTGTTGTCATTAGCAATGTGGCTTGAGGGTCAGGTGGAGATAAGAACTGGTAGGGCTGGCTGTTTTTTCCTTTTATAGTTTGTGCAATATCGCTGCTTTGAGAAACTTTCACATTTTGGTGTAGATCCTAACGGACAATTTTGGCATGTGGTTATCTCCTATAATTTGTTTTATGAAATTTCCTGTAAAAAACCAGAACAATCTGTTTCTTAAATTTTCTGCAACTATAAATTCAATTACACCTGAAACAATTTTTGAGAGCTCTTTTGTTTCCACCACTCTAGTAGGCAAATTATGCGAGATTTTAAGAAAGCATGCATTTTTTTTTGTAAAGATTTCATTTATTTATTTTTAGAGAGAGGAGAAGGGAGGGAGAAAGAGAGGAAGAGAAACATCGATGTGCAAGAGAAATATTGCTTGGTTGCCTAAAACATTGATCGAGAATACCCCCACCCAGGAACCTGGCCCAGGGATCTTGTGGTTTGCAACGCCAATGCACTGAGCCACGCCAGTCAGGGCACGATTTTATTTTGACTTCAATAATAATGCCAGGCATCAAACAAATAATAACTGAATGTGTTATAGGTCTCCAAATTCAAAGAATGGCTGTATTAGAGATAAGACACGTTATGCCTCAGGACTTCCAATTTGATGGCCCCATGGTGCATGTTTTTCAAACTGTGAATCTCTACCCTTTAGTGGGCTGTAAAATTAATTGAGCAGATAATGTTGTGGATAAAAAATGGGCCACACACTAAACCTGACAAGTTCAGAGGAGGCCAGCAGGGAGGCCTTAAAAACTCAGAGATGGACAGTACTGACATAGGATGGTCTGAAATTAAAACTTTCTAACTAAAAGTGGTTCATGTCCTAGGGCAGTATTTTTTCCTAACAAAGGTCACCTTTCACCTTAACAGAGCCTTTCAGTTGTCTTCTTGCATCTAAAATAACATACCTGCCCGGCAGGGTGGCTCAGGTGGTTGGAGCTTCGTCCCTACACCGAAAGACTGAGGGTTTGATTCCCCATCAGGGTACATACCTAGGCTGTGGGTTTGATCCCTGGTCAAGGTGCATACGGGAGGCAGCCAATCCATGTTTTTCTCTCATGTTGATGTTTCTCTTTCTATATGTCTCGCTCTCTTCCTCTCTCTCTAAAAATTAATGTAAAAAAAAACCATATCCGTGGTTGCAGATTAAAAAAAAAAAAAGAAAGATAACACACCTTTGGAATGTCAAAGTAATTTCTGCTCCCAACCCCCTCAAAGCACAATGACCACACCAGAACAGAAGCCACAAATCCCCTCATTGTTATTGTCATGTTAATTGTTACTAACTATCCTATACCCACAAATGTAAAAGAGGTGTGTGTCTATAGGTTGATTTTTTAGCCAATTCCAAAGATCCCCCCACTTTGTTTTCTCCTGCCTCCCTAATCTATTACCAATGAGTTTCCTATAACCATTTTATGTTTTTCCCTTTGATTCTGATGCATAAAATAACTGGTAAATCTGCTATTTTCTGGAGCATTTTCTCAGTCCATTGAGATTTTGCTTCCTGGCCATCGTCATCAGTTTGGCTCAAATAAACTCACAAAAATTCTTACAGGTTTGGACATTTTTTACGTAGCCAATGTCCACCATTTAAAAATACTGTAGAAAATATGAAAGTGCTCTCTACATGTAGGAAGGCTCTGCATTATTTCCTGAACATTGTTTTCAGTTATGAGCATACACACAAGTTTATATGATGGGTTCATTAAAAAATGGAGTCCTTCTTATGGACTCAATTAAACAAGTTTCAAAGATGCCTCCATTAGCCAAAGTAATCTAAAACCCAGATATTTATTACTACCACTTGTCAAATGCCTAAAAACTTCCAGGCCCATTAATAATAATGCTTAAAAAACTTTTTAGGGAGTTACAATGACAGGACTCTTACTATGTGAGTTGGCCAGAAGTCTTCATTGTCATAATAGCTAACATTTACTGAACACTGTTCGTGTGTTAGGCATCATGCTAAGTGTTTTTCGTACAGTATTCAATCTATTTCTCATAACAACCCTATGAGGTGGCTAGTATTATTCTTTCTGTTTTTCAGACAATAAAGTTGAGGTTACAAGAAGTAAAGTAACTTGTACCAGGTTACTCAGCTGGTAGAACTAGCTAGTTTGGCTACAGAGACAAACTATTTCACCACCATACTATATTATTTTTCCAGAACAAATCCTTAATGGAAAGGTTGTTGATTTGTAGAACCTCCTTTGCTGTCTGTTTGGAAATGTTCCTCACTTAGCACTAGAATGATTCGATCCCCTTTGATCCCTACAGTAGACTGCTAAGGGATGTTGCTGTAGTTAGGGGTGTAGAAGGTGGGGTGATATTAGAAAGAATTGACTCCTGATCGGATTCTAAGGAACCTTTTCCCTTCACCCCCCAATGGACTCTGTCCAGACAGGCCCAGATTCTTCGATTCTGAATAGCGGGATTCCTTCCACCAAAAACGAAGTTTTCTCCCTACCAGAAAACAACAACAGTCCTAAATTTGGGAGTTTCTGGAGCTAAAATAAATTTCTTTAGGTCAGAGATCAGCAAACTTTTTCTACAAAGGACCAGCTAGTAACTATTTTAGGATTTGAAAACCATATGGACTCTGACACAACTATTTAATTTAGCCATTGTACTGGGCAAATAATATGGCTGATACATAAAACAAATGAGTGTGACTGGATTTAGCTCATGGGTTGCTGACTTTTCTCTTACGGCCAGTTCAGGGGAAGAAGCATACTTTTGTTCTTTTTTTTAGTTATAAATTCACCTGGAAGATTTTCACTGTGTCCTTATTTTGCAATATTCAACAGCCTTCTACCAGCCACTCTGCAACAAGACCCAGTAATCTTCAGAGTATGGAGTATATCTGGGTTTTGTTCAAGGGATACTCACATCTTTGTAGGTTCACCAGTCACTGGATCATGTGAATGTGGGAGACTCTACCCATTCAGTTCCAAAAAAAGGACCCTTGTGGGGCACTGTGTCCTTCAGGATCCCATCCTCATGTACTCAAGAACAGAACTTCAGAATAGTCCTCACCAAACAAAATCAACATCTTCTACGAATAACTGGTAGTAAAAATGACTGCACATACCTACTCACTGGTAAGGTCCATGTTAAATGAAGTCTGTGCTCTCACACAGGAAATTTCCTTCGACTTAGAGAATCCTCTGCACCTCAAATCCCACCAACACCAGAGGGCTGCTGTTGCATTTTCCCTGTCTGTGATCCCATGCCTTTAACTTTCAGTGTAGCTTCCAATTAAAAAGAGGATAGCTATCCTGATACAGTGTTAAGCTTAAAAATAAGATTGCAAAATTTAGGTAATGTGACCTAATGGTTTTCTAAAATTATGTATATTTATCTTCTTTCTTCTTCCTTCCTTCCTTCCTCCCTTCCTTTCTTCCTCTTCCTTTTGTTCTTTCTTTCTCTTTGCCTCTCTCATTTTTGTACTAACATATTAATAATCTCCTACTACTTTCTAAGACAGTCTAGCCCAGGAACCACAGGGTCCTTTACCCACCTAACTAGAAGATAGGTGTGGGAATATGACCTTGAGGGAATGAAAGGTAAGCTAAATTGCTCTGCCTGGACAGGAAACACAGAAAAGGTGGGAGAAAGATCTGGGCATGGGGAGGCTGTTGCCAAGGGAAATGAAGTTGAGTAGAGTGTTGAGAGGGAGGCCAAGGCAAGGATTGAGGTTGGGACAATGATGGTGAGAGCTTTGGGTGACCAAGGTGAGAACCCTCTTCCCTCTCTTCTTTAGAATCTTCAGGAACATTTTCAGGCTAATGCATTGTGGGGTTGAGTTTTATTCTTTGAGTATATAAAGAAGCAAGTTAGTGCAGTGTGAAGACAGTTCTCTCTACCATGAGACAGTCAATATGTGCTTTCTTCTCTCTCTTTTCCATACACACGTAAGTTATGTATACTTATGGAAACATTTTCCTTATATAGGTATGTAATGGATGACAATACATGTGAAAATCTTAACAACTGTTAATCCTTCATGTAGGATTACCAATCATTTTTATTTTTAATGCCTCCTCTTTTTAGTATTTTCTAAATTTTATATGACACATGTATTAATTTTATCAGAAAAGTTAAAGCAAATAGTCCTCTATCAGTAATTTTCATCTTAGTATTCATATAGATGGGGAGGAGAGGGAGAAAGACTTTTGAGAACATTGAGTATGAGAAGAGTTACGTGGGGACACTAGAAGGGGAAACTGTGGGTCCACAAACTTCCCATATTCCATTTTTACCGAGCGAAGGTTGGTTAGGAACAGCAGAAAAGTGTAAATATAGCACTGCATTTCCTTTTTGAAATCCCTCATGAGAAAAGGCATGGAGTGGGTGTAGAAGATGTGTCAGGCTGATGAGACTTTCCCACGTTCTGTGTTCAGGAGAAAAGAGATTGCTTTATATATTAGAAGGCAGAAAAAGGGATATTTAAAATCAACTTCTTTTGCGTTTTTGTTTGACTTTCTTTAAAAATACCATTAACATACTTTCACATTCCCTAGCCTATGCTGATTTCTGGTAGTCTAATTCTTTAACCCTCAAATTGGCATTTTACGAAGGGTTTGTTTGTTTTCTTTTTTAAAAGTGGAGATGTTAAATGAGAAGACATTCAGAGAAAAGCAGAGGACAGACAGAGGGCCTGGGGTACTTCATCCAGTTCAATGAATACTTAGTAAGTGCTTACTTGAGGCTAGCCACTGTTCGGGGGAGGGCAGATCAAGGCCTAAGATGGAAACCCAACCCTTTGGGAGCATTGTGTGATACAGTGGTTCTCATCCTTAGGAGCATGTTAGAATCACCTGGGGGTCTACTGGAAAACAGAGATGCCAGACACCTACCCCAGACCACCCGATCAGAATCTCAGGGGTAGGGTCTGAACATCAGTACTTTAAAAAATCACAGCAGGTGACTCCAATATGCAGCAGAGATTGACAACATCAATCTAAAAGTACAGGCAGAGCAGGCGGGTAGTTGCAACTAACGTGGTGTGTGCCGTGAGAGGAACGTGTGTGTCCCAGGTGGTCATGGCAGAGGAGAAAGATTAATTTTACCTTGGGAAAGGATGTTCCATGAAAGAATCACAGAAAAAGGACTTTCAAGCTAAATCTTAAAGGTCAAATAGGAGTTTATCAAATCAGACAAAGGGAGTGGGGTGCATTCTATGCAAAGACATCAGCTAGTGCCAAGGCGTGGAAGTATGAAACGTGGGGTGTATCCTGGAGCTATTTGGGGAAGGACAGGCAGTGTGTTAGTTTGCTGGGGCTGCAGTAACATAATAACACAACTGGGTGGCTTAAACAATGGAAGCTTCTTGTCTCATGTGCAGTGAGCATGCAGCATGGATTAAGGTAGAGGGAATGGGGAGAAGGGGCCCAGAGGCAGCGGATTGCTCTCTGGAACTACAGGCCTAAGATGTGGGCCATGAAAGAAAGACTTGATAAGACTTGGGTCCAACTGACATGCCAGGTGGGAGTGGGAAAGAAGGACTGGGTTAAAAAGAAGCTCAGAATAGTAGTGGTTTTTTTTTTTTGTGTGTGTGTATATGTTTTTAAACAGAAATGAAGAAGTCCATCTGGGAGAAGAATGAGTTCAGTTTCAGGTTTGGTGAATATGAGGGGATAGAGGACATCCAAGTGGAAACAGAAGCAGGCAACCTGGAATTCAGGCTGGAGACCTAGGGAAGGAGCCAACCACCGAGGGAAAATGGTTGAAATTTTGAGGTGTTCACTGCCCAGAGGCAGCCGTAACAATGACAAAAAGGGGGAAGGGTGTGCCTCCATTTTGCTGTCCTTACCCTTACCCTTAAACTTACCCTCTCCTGCCCAGTCAGTACACAGGGGCCAGTTTTGGAGGCCAGAGGTAAATGGCATCTTGGCTTCTCCTGGGCTAGCTAGGATGGCTGTGACCACCGAGGTGCTGGCTCTCTCAAAGGCTACAGTGGGTTCTGTACAAGTGCTGGGAATCAGTATAGCTGGGCTAGCAGGTGTGCTGTTGTTGGGGGATTGGAAGTTTGGGCTGCCATCAATAGCATGGCCATTTAGTTACCCCAGAATCTACTTCAGCATTCTGCTGGGCCTCCAAGAGAAGACAAATATGGCCTCCGGAAGTGCTGGGTTTCCTGTGGGGGCAGAATAACTCTGAGGCTTCCTTGGGAGTTTTCTATAAATATTGTCATTTTACTGTTCCCCTCTTTTCCCAAAGTGGATTTATCCTACAGCCTGTGCTCCATAATTTGGGACATTAGGCCAGAGAAAAAACAAACCCTGAGTGACATGTGATACTGGATTAGCTCTTAGGAGACCTGAGTTCTAATTCTGCTTGGTTTCGAAGACATTCAGCAGGTCACTTTACAGAGATTGACAATGAAAGTGGTAGATGATATCATCTCTAAAGCTCCTCAATGCTCCAAAAGTCCAGTTTTTGTGTCCTAACTGGAGCTCAGAGCAAGGATGCTTAGTACTTGCTGAACACCCACCTAAGATCAGCAGACCCGTCTGAAAGCAGTATATTTGTGAGAATGTTGGGACAAGTTGATTTTCTTTTTATCCTTTTTTGCCTCTTCTGGCCCTAAAGCTGGTTTTCTTCCCTGCTGTCTTCTGTCACTTAATGTTTACTCAGAGAACTATAATCAACAAAAATTGCTCAATGCAATCAGTTTTGGCCTCTTTGACTTCTCAGCAATTAAACCAAACACTTGCTCTAAGGCTATGTTTGCCCTTCCTAGCCACCGCGTGGCACCACGATCAGGCTTCTCCCACGGCGTTGGGCCCCATCCACCAGTTCATGCAGGTAACAAACTGTCCTTTGCCCTGGCAATGGAGATTTTCCTGTTACGGCATGAAAGGAAGGCATGGTCCATTTCATTATTATTTCTTAACGAAAATGTTTTGAGTCATTTGTTTTATGACTCATCCTCCAGAACCGGGTGGGGTGATGTGAAGTTAAGAGAAGGCTTTACAGGGCAAGCAAGGCCTTTGTTAGTCATGGGAGGACTTTTTTTTTTGAACAGCAAATAGGTTTTATTTGCTTGACAAATTCTAGGCAGCCAAGGGACAATCATTCCATGTTCCCCGGCTCCAATTTTGGTTCTTGAGATATGAACATGACATTAGAGAATAACAGACCCATGTTTTGTAGGAGGAAGTACAACACTGAGAGTGAAATAATGTGCCAAGAACATCTTAGAGTTTGTGATAAAAGAGATAAGATTAGAACCTCAGGGGCCCAAACTTAACTCAAGATGCCATACTTCTTCATATGTGAACATATGCATTTGGTATCTTGTAGAAGATGCCGGGAACCTGGCCATGCCCTGGTTGTCAGCATGGTTTTCCTCCTAACTTTTCATACTTCCTCACTGTATGAAGCAAAGGAGTGTCTCAAGAGACAGTACTGGAGTAACTGACTTAGGGTGTTTCAGGGCACAAGTACTTCCAAAGTCTAGAAATAATATTATATTTTGAAGACTCTGAATTCCATTGTTCCTATTTCTCCTAGACAGTAGATGGTTTCACGTCTCCATAACACTCCAACAAAAAACTCCAACATAAAATTCCAAATAAAAGAGATTAGACCTAATTGTGAGCCTCTGGAAAACATACCTTAAACATGTATAAAGTTGTAAGAGGAAGATAGGAAATACAGTGCTTCTTAATCCCGAGGTTAGGTAGAAATTTGAGAACCCATAGCGTTCATCCCTTTGTCCTCAGGCAGGAGTACATGTAACTTTACTAAATCGTGCTAACTATAGAGATCACAAGACTGGTTATTCCATAATTCCCTCGAAGGGCTTTGCAATAATCTTCACTGTCATTTTTTTTTTTTCTTTATCTATCCTAAATCTCCTTTTCTCTAATCAGAGCTGTATAGTCTCCAAAAAATAACAAATATTTGAAAAGCAAGATCTAATCTTTCATCAGACTTATTTCTACGTTAAAGAGCACACATTCTTAATCTTTTTATAAATCTTCAAAAATATTTTTAGACATCAGTTTGTGGCTAATTCCTAGAAATTTCTCATTTCACAACATCCTTCCGATGGTGAAGATTCCCCTCAGATCAGCTTCGGCATAACTCCGGGCATAAGGATACATTTGTATAAAAGCACTGAGTGGCCCTGCCCTTGTCAGAGAGGTCCTCGTTTGGCAGCTGCACCTTTTGGGGGCCAGCCTCCTGATAGCAGCAGCCACGGTCAGCCGTGGCTATGTCGGAAGTGCCACAAAGAGCAGGCAAAGGGCCAAGCAAATGTATCAGGCCCGGGCTTAGTTATAAAAGGAGCAATTTCCTCTCTCTACCTTCTTGGCTCCCAGGCAGCCACTGGGTTTAAAGTATAAAATTAGCAATGATTTTCATAATAATGATCTGGAGTCATTTAGAAAAGATGCTATTCACAAAGGGTATGAGCAGTACAATGTTTCAAGAGTTGGAGAAGTGTGTTTCTTAACCTAGAATGTGTTTCAACCAAATTTATTCAAGTAAATTTAGTCTTGATACAAAGAGAAGAAACTTGGATAGAAATTTCTACCCATGTCTACTGTCAGAAAAATGTGAGCTAAGAGATTTTTCTGTTAGCAACTCAAACAATAAGGATAGGGGGAACTAAGGGAAAGGACAAGTCCCTTCAGGCAAACAGGAACTGCTGAGGAGGTAGGACTAGGTAGAGGGTAGGAAGGACCTGTCTGGCGACAGGCTTTTAATTTGCATGGAAAGATATTTTGAACACTGAGTTTGTAAAGTACAGCAATCTCTGGGTCCCTCAGAGATTGCAAAAACGGCACCCTCAGTGCTCGGACTGTGTGTAATAGTGTGGAGTAGGGGGAAGTTCAGATTAGGGTTTCGTGTCTCCCAGTGGCCTTGATATACGGCTATAGTTGCTTCCTGACTTGTAGCATAAGCCACCCCGTCTGGTGCCATGTACACCCGGCCTTGAAGCACAGGTGGGAGGATATTCCAGGAAAGCCACTAGTTTGAAATTTTACCTGTATTCAGCAACTTACCTAGCTTGGATGAGCAATTCATCTTCCTCTGTCAGGACTCCTTTTGGTTTGTTTGGAGCTTAGGTTATCCCCTCCTGGGGTTCACAGACTTGAACTGATCTCAGCCTTGTAAAGTTCTGTGAATGTTCTTAGTAAATTATTGATTCAACCTTCACTTGAAAATTCATTGAGTGGCAACTATGTGCCAGGCAATGCTTTAGACGTCAAAAAAATAAATAAATAAATAGACCCAAATTTCTATCTTTGTAGAAATCAGCTTTATGGAGGGTATACATATATTTTTGTATGTGCTGTATTTTTTTTGTCTCTCACCAAAATGAAATTGAAAGCAGTGAAATGTGAAACAAGTAGAGCAAACTGATGAGGAAAGAAGGCCCCACTGCAGCAGGGGCCCCAGCAGCGACCTCTCCCTCGATCTGGCTGTGCGGCAGAACTAGCCGTTAGAAATGCAGAGGAGTGAGGTCCAGGAATCTATATTTTCAAAAGGCTCCCTAAGTGATTCTGATGTGGCCGAAGCAGAACTTTTCCCAAATTTATGTTTGGAAATCACTGGTTCTCTTGATATTTGTATCTGTCAGCATTCCAGCAGAAAACAAAAGGAACATTCACTTGGATAAATTGAGGAGTTTACAAAAGGATGATTTACAAATGTGTGGTCAGGCTGTTGGGAACCCCCAAAAGATGGTGCAGAACCTTGAGGTCAGTGACAGGGGGCAATTGCTAACATCACTAAGATTGAAGGAGTGAGACCTCCAAACCTAGATGGAGGAGAGGGCGGTTGAGGAGGGCCTCTTAACGGGAGCTGCGGCCTTCTGTGGAAAGGAGCAGCAAGCTGATTGCACCAAATCCAGTCGAAACCCAGAGGGCCAGGAATGATATGGACCACATAGGCCAGGCTCCAAGGGCACAAAGAAGGGTGGAGAAAAAGGTGGAGGGAGAAACTGGAGGAGCAAATGAAGATATTCAGCCCATGGCCTTCTTCAGCTGCGGGGACATGTGAAAATATAATGGTATCCAAAACTGATCTAAAACTACATTTTTAACATTTCATGACAAAGTTGTTTTCATGAGCTGTCTGACTCTTAGACCCTTATTAACTGTACTTAGTACCCTCAAGACGATAAAATGCCAGGTTTTTTTCTTGCTTTTGTTTTTTTGACAGCAGTTAATATTTATTAAGTCATCGTATTCCATGTACTGTGATAATTGTATTTTAATTTATAGAACAGCATTTTAAAGTGGGAATTATTTTACAGAAAAGGAAATCAATACACAGAGAGGTTAAGAAATTCACCTTGGGTCACCCAGGGTGTAAGCTTAAAGCCATGATTTGAGGTCAGATCTGTCTTATATCAATGTCCATGCTGTTCGCCTTTATGCTTTTTGTTCAGCCTCTCCAGGAAAACGTAGATTCCAGTCACTCCCAGTAACTTGTAAGGCTATGCTCTAATTTTGTCAGAAACAAGAAACCACAATTTCTCGTATTCTTGAATATTCTTGAAGATGTTCTCATATTCAATTCATTATTTATTGATGTTTGTGTTTGTTAAATATTACCTATCTATCCATCTATAACCAGGAGGCAACTTGGGCTTGGTGCATTGACAGATTTTCTGCATTCATGACTCAGGGCTGAAGCACTAGGTTGGCACACTTCTCTGAGTTCTGCTGGTACTTCTGTGTTCAGAACAGAGCTAGGATGACCATCTGTTCCAGTGTGTCCTGGACTGAGGGGTTTCCCACATTGCGGAACTTTCAGGGCTAAAACTGGATAGCCCCAGACAAATCAGGATGGCTGGTAAATGACAGTTTTTTTTTTTTTGTTTTTTTTTTAAGGTAGCATTAGTTTTATAATGAGAGCCTCAGAAAAAATTAAAAAAACACATTTTTATTTCTTTTTTTGTTGCTATAAAATAGTCACAGTGATGTCAAATATAACATAGGGATATAGTCAATAATATTGTAGATGGGTATTTGAATAATCAGGGATATCACTTTGTACATTGTAAAATTGTCTAACCACTATGCTACATACCAGAAACTAATACCAAATAATACTGAATGTCAAGAGTAATTGAAAAATAAAATTAAAAAAGAATGAAAAATAACAAAACATTTTTAAAAACCTCACACTAAGAAAAAATTAAAGAGTCTAATTGTCCCCCACATTTTCAGTCTTTTAGGGTTCTGATTAGATTTGTCCCTGGAGTCTCAACTCTAGTTTCTGACCCTTCGTTAAGACAAATAAGCTGAGGCACTGAAGTCACATGATAAGACAGGGACAGGGCGTTCAAAGAAGGTTCAGCCCAGACAAGGGATGAGGATGTGGGTCTTCCTCAATATAGCCCAGATCCCTGTCTCTTACACTTTCAGTCCTAGACATGTGATACTTAGCCACAAGCACACAGAGCTTATTGCATGATGCTGTCATCGCTTGTTTACTGCTTTTCTCCCCTGGGAGACAGATCCCTGAGGACAAAGGCTCAGCAGTCTCAGGATTAAGAACTGGGCCTGTGACTTCCAGCCAAATGGAGGCTTAGGCAGATACACTTGGCCTCCTTGCACAACCAAAAGAAGTACAACAAATTTAAAAATAAAATAAACAGCCAGAACTGCCAGGAAATCAAACTGTATAGAAGCTCAACAACCAAGGAGTTAAAGGAGTTAACATTCATCTAGACTGGTAGGAGGGGCAGGGATGGGCAGCCAGGTCAGAGAGGACATGTGGCAAGGAGGCTGCTGGAGGACCAGGTGGGTGAGGAGGTGGCAGACACACCAGATGGTTTCACATTTGTGTGCAGATAAACTGGGAAGAACAACTGGGGAGCAAGACAGACCACGCAACCCAGGGTTCCAGTGCAAGGAAGAGAAAGCCTCAAAGCCTCTGGCTATAAAAATCTGTGGGCCTTGTGGTGGCAGGAGAAACTCCCAGCCTCACAGGAGAGTTCGTTGGAGAGATCCACAAGGTCCTAGAACATACACAAACCCACCTCCTGGGAATCAGCACCATAAGGACCCAATTTGCTTATGGGTAGTAGGGGAAGTGATTGAAAGCTGGCAAGACCTGAGCAAGGGGCATTATTCTCTCTTGGACCCCTCGCCACATACATTGCCACAGCAGCAACGTACGATGCTCCACCCTGTCTAATATCTAAGGCGCCACCCCTTACAATGTAACAGGTGTGCAGAGACAATGAAATATGGCCCAAATGAAAGAACAGATCAAAACTCCAGAAAAAGAACTAAGCGATGAAGAGATAGCCAACCTATCAGATGCACAGTTCAAAACACTGGTAATCAGGATGCTCACAGAAATGGTTGAGTATAGTTGCAAAATAGAGGAAAAAGTGAAGGGTATGCAAAGTGAAATAAAGGAAAATGTACAGGGAACCAATAGTGAAGGGAAGAAAACCAGGACTCAAACCAACAGTTTGGACCAGAAGGAAGAAATAAACATTCAACCAGAACAGAATGAAGAAACAACATTTCAAAAAAATGAGGAGAGGCTTAGGAACCTCTGGGACAACTTTAAATGTTCCAATATCCAAATCATAGGGGTGCCAGAAGGAGAAGAGGAAGAGCAAGAAACTGAAAACTTCTTTGAAAAAATAATGAAGGAGAACTTCCCCAATTTGGCAAAGGAAATAGACTTTCAGGAAGTCCAGGAAGTTCAGAGAGTCCCAAAGAAGTTGGACCCAAGGAAGCACACACTAAGGCACATCATAATTACATTAGCCAAGATTAAAGATAAGGAGAGAATCTTAAAAACAGCAAGAGTAAAGGAGACAGTAACTTACAAAGGAGTGCCCATAAGACTATCAGCTGATTTCTCAAAGGAACCTTACAGGGAAGAAGGGGCTGGAAAGAAGCATTCCAAGTCATGAAAGGCAAGGACCTACATCCAAGATTACTCTATCCAGCAAAGCTATCATTTATAATAGAAGGGCAGATAAAGTGCTTCCCAGATAAGGTCAAGTTCAAGGAGTTCATCATCACCTAGCCCTTATTATATGAAATGTTAAAGGGATTTATCCAAGAAAAAGAAGATCAAAACTAGGAACAGTAAAATGACGACAAACTCACAACTATCAACAACTGAACCTAAAAACAAAAACAAAAACAAACTAAGCAAACAACTAGGACAGGAATGGAATCACAGAAATGGAGATCACATGGAGGGTTATCAGCAGGGAGGAGGTGGGGGTAGAATGGGGGAAAAGGCACAGGAAATAAGAAGCATAAATAGTAGGTACAAAATAGACAGGAGGATGTTAAGAATAGTGTAGGAAATGGAGAAGCCGAAGAACTTATATGTACGACCCATGGACATGAACTAAGGCAAGGAAGCAGGGAATGCTGGTGGGAGGGGGGTGCAGGGTGGAGAGGAATAAAGGGAAGAAAAAAATGGGACAACTGTAATAGCACAATCAATAAAATATACTTAATAATAAAAAAAGAAAGAACTGGGCCTGCTCCATGGCAGCTGTTCAGTGACATGTTGGGGTCATCTGGGATACAAGGGGGAGGTAACGATACTCAAGATTTGTTTCTAAACTCCCTCTGTTATCATGGAACTTATAAGGCACTTGAAGTAGGGGATATCATCCTTGAAACATATAAGGCACTTCAGGTGGGGAAAGAAGAGCAAGGTGCCTCATATTACTGGAGAATTTCCTGTTAAGTATAGTTTCCAATCTCATTCCCCAAAGATGGATCTGTCCTGGGGGTTCTGCCAACTTTCTCTAACTCCACAGCATCTAGGTGCAGATGTAAAGACAGCCCCAGGGCCTCTGGGTTGGCTGGCTTTCTGACTCTCCTGTGGCCTTCCTCTCCCTGGTTGTTTGGGGGATACCAGACAATGAAAAAAAACATTTATTTTTTTAAGGACCCAAGAATTGGATTCACTTAAGTGATTGAGGCTTTTCTAGGAAAACTTGCAGAAATTTGTCCATCCTGTATGGTATTATTAAAGGTTGAAAGAGGAAGGACGGTGGAGAAGGAACTAATAATTACAAAGCACTTATTTTGTGTCAGGCACAGTGCTAGCTTTTTACATGTCCAAAAGAATTTATTCCATGCCAAAAAATTATGATATTAATTACCATTTCCGTTTACAGTACATGCCAAGATGTGGTTGTGTAAGATATCCAAAGTCATAGAGCTAGTAAGAGGCAGAGGTGGGATCTGAAACCAGGTCTGCTAAACTAACTCTGAAATCTTGGTCCTTGTTTGCTAACAGGCAGTCTCGAGGCATCACAGCTGCCTCCTGGTGGCCCTGAAAATCTCTGGACTGGCTCCTGGGCCATGAGGTCTCTTTCAGTTCCCGATGTCTGAGCATGACCAGGAAACGTTGGGTTATTTCCAGAGAAAGCCTACCAGACACACGGAGCTAATACTGGGGACTAAAAGGAAGGCATAAAGAGCAGCAGAAACCATGGCTTTCGGACTTACATTATCTGGGGAAGACACCCAATTTATAAGTGTACATAAAGTCTCTGGTTTAATTTCACCAGGATCCGTCATTCACAGAGGACGAACAGCTGCTGAGAATCTCTCCTCCCAGTGGGGTAAACAGCAGGCAACCTGCAGGGCTGGCCTTGGTGTTTGGGTTCAGTCTTTTGAAAATCAGTGCCCTCTGGAGGTTGAAGTCAGAGAAGCAAATGCAGGAGAAAGAAGAGACAAAATTTTCCACCTTTGCTCCTTCTTATCTAAGTCCCTGCCTCAAAGAACATTAGAACCAAGGCTGGGGGACATTGGAGGACTGTTTTTTTAAAAATGTGATGCTGTGTATGAAATATCATGACACCACTGGGCTAGTGATAAGAAGCTCACGTGGTTCCTCAAATCTATGCTCGTGGGGCTGGTTGGTGTCCCACGGCGGATCCTCCCGTGTGTTCTATCCTGTTTACCTGTCTCAAGCTAATGGAGCTTGGGCACAACCCTTCACCAAGGCAGAGGGACTCCCAGTGAAAAGACAGTGCCACCACACATGGAGACTCAGGGTCACTGTCTGTGTTTTCTTTGTTAAGGTACGAGAAGGCCCAGAGAGCAGATCTAGATCAGCTCTGTGGATCTGCTCCGGTTGGAAGCCATATTAGCGGTGTGGCAGGGGCTGGGGAGAAGCTGTTTTCACAATTTTTGAGCATCTACTATGTGCCAGGCACTATTTTAACTCACTGATTTCCTTAAGAAGCGGAGCCCAATCCTTTGGTTTTCTTTAAGTCCTTGGCTGAGTGTATTTTAAATGATTGACCTGTCTCCTAAATAGAATGACCCTCAGTAGAAAGAGCTGCTTCAGGTGAGAGCCAGCAGCAAAGGAAGGAAGTGGGAGCCCAGTCCCAGCAGGGTGAGCCGGTGAAGACTGTGTCTGCGGTTAGGGCTGAAAGGCAGGGGAGGGAACCCCAGTCTCCAAGCCTCCTCCTTCTTCCCAGCAAGTGATTTGGGAAGCTCAGACTTAACATCAGGTCTAGGAAGCCTGTGGTACTTACTAGTCTGGCCCTGACTTCAATGCCTGTTTTGTTCGCTGCCCTTGGATTTTGCTCCTAAGTCTCAATCACCATCTTGTGGCCATAATTCTGATGAGTGGATCCGTGTCTTCCTCCCGTGTCTGAGGCCTTGGCTTGCTGACTGAAGCAAACACTTGGTTTCCCCACCCATATCCTCTCAGCCAATCTCATTTCTGAGCTCAGTGGTTCTCCTTGCAACCACCAGCACCTGTGTCCACTTGCCTGCAGACTTTCTCTGAGGCAGGAACACACTCTGGCCCTGGGTTGCCAGGGAGTTGATGTTTACCTCTCTAGCAGCCCTCAACCGACAACCAATAGGAAGTTCAACAAACATCACCTACAGAAGTGAGGACAATGGGAAACACAGGATGTTTGTAAGTTCGTGCTCAGAAGCAATGCTTAAAAGGCTCGTTTTTTCAGAATGTCGACAGTGTTTTGAAGCACTTCAAAACCCAATGCCAATTTCAGGCAGTAGTCCTCTAAAAATCGTTGGTATGGTGTTGGGCAAGATGGTATAGTCTTCCTTGAAATCTAGTGCTGCTTCTCAAGAGATTCGAGCCTGGTCGGCTCAGCAGACTGTCGTCTCTTCCATTCAATCTTCGGAATAGCTTTTGTATTAGTTATTTCTTGCCATGCAAAAAATTACCCCAAACTTGGTGCTTAAAACAACAATCATTTATTATCTCTCACAGCTAGTGTGAGTCACAAATTCAGGAGTGACTTCCCTAGGATTCTCAGTGTCTCTCAGTAGGTCATAGTCACATGTTGGCCAGTGCCACAATCATTAGAAGGCTTGATTGGGGCTGAGGATCCACTTCCAAGGTTGCTTGTTTACATGCCTGGCTGTAGGTGAGATGCCCCAACTGCTCTTCATGTGAGCCTTTCTGCAGAGCTCCTTGAGTGTCCTTAGGGCATGTGGCTTACTTCCCCCTATGAGAGAGCAGTCTAAGAGGTTGAGGTGGAAGCTGCAATCCCTTTTCTGACTTAGCCTCCAAAGTCACATTTCTGTTCTATGCCATTTGTTACACAAATCAGCCCTGGTTCAGTGTGAAGGGGACATGTAATGGCAGGAAGAGTATGAGCTGAGGATCACTAGGGACCATCTTGGATGCTGGTTACCACAGGTTTCCAAGGAAAACTTCACTCCATATAGGTTTTAGGTGAGAAGAACAAGATTCAAATTACATTGGAAAGTGTCTGTTGGATGGACAACCAGAATTATAGGTCCAGCAGAAGTAACACCTACTTGAGTGGTTGGTAGGGTAGTATTATGGGTGCAATAATTTACAGGTTTCATTTGAACATTTCACCTAAAATGTCATATGGTGTGCTTGAGTATGATATTGTTATGTTACAGAATTACATGCTTATGATTTTGTAACAAAAGATCTTGTAATAAAAAAGGGGGGTTACTTGTGCCGGATCCTGTATTCAAAATGATTTTCTTACTCTGTACTTTCCCATAAAGCTATTTATTACAATGACCTGTAACCTTTTTATCCAATATTCTCTAACCCACAGTAAAGCTTTGTGCTGATATGGAGGAGAAAACTTCTTAGAAACATGTGTGTTGAGTCACAATTGAGCAAAACAGAGAGTTTTGCTTCTGCTGAGGATGAGTCAGCTCTCCAATGACTGGCTTTCTTCTAAAATCCATGGACTCTCAGAGATGTCAGTCAGGATTTTGAGCCCAAGTGTCAGGCTGGGGCATGGTCTGGACATTGCTACCTGCGGGTGTTTTTCTGGGCCAGGATGTGGCTGCACAGTGGAGCCCTTTGTTGTGCTGAGGGCGGAGGGAGTCCGCGGGACTGATGGTTTCAGGGCTCGTTTCCTGAGCGGGAAGGTTCCACCACCTGGTGGTTGGATCTCTCCAAAACAAACAGGCCTCAAGCCTCTAAGTCTTGAGCTCAGGGCTGAGCCCCTTGCACTGGGGAACAGAGACAAACCGTGGAGTCATCATCAGCGACATCAAATACCAGTGCTTCTAAGAAGTTTTTATATTTATTAAGTTCCTGCTACCGGAAGTCAAGTTCCTACTGCAGATTTGGGGGTTGGGGGGAACGCAAACCTGAGAAGTCAGCATTGAAAGAAACCAGGGAATATGAAATGGCAGTGTTGGCGCACTGAGCTTTACTTTATTTTTTAAATCCTTACCCGAGGATATTTTATTATTGATTTTAGAGAGAAAGAAGGGAAGGGAGGGAGGGAGGGAGGGGGAGATACCTCGATGTGTGACAGAAACATCGATCAGTTGCCTCCCGTATGCTCCCCAACTGGGGATCAAACCCACAACCGAGGTACGAGGTACGTGCCCTAACAGGGGATGGAGCCCACAGCCTTTCAGTGTCCGGGGTGACGCTCCAACCAACTCACCACTTGACCAGGGCACGCTGAGCTTTGTTTCCCAGTCTTGGGAGTGGCCTGGAAACTGCACTCTTATTTTATGGGAAATAGTCCTTTCAGCCTTTCAAAACCAGCAATAACAGCAGTAAGGAAAAAAACCAACAGTGCACGGTACTTTGCTTCCTGATATAAAATGTTAAAATACATTATCTTTTACCTTTCTCACAATAACTTTTTGAGGTTGATATTATTTGCTTCTGGCCGTTCTAACTGAAATGGCAAGTCCCCTCTCTTTCCCTATCCTGCTTTCTTTGGTTCATCATCGAGCTTACTGCTGTCTGACATGATATCCCTTGTCTACATATTTGTTTAGTTTCTTATCATCTATCGCCCTTTCTAAAAGGTAAGGGCCACAGGAGCAGGGTTTTCATGGGTTTTGCTTTTTGCTACATTCCCAGAACCTAGTAAATGCTCCACAAATATTTGCTGAAAAGTAACTTTTACACTGAGTCAGCTATGAGAGGTTAAATATCTTCCCGCAGGCCTTTTGAGTCCCGATCTGATGCACTTTTCATTATGATGTGCTGCTTTGCTGTTTTCTGTATCAAGAGCCCCAAAGGCCAGAGTTTTGGAAACTGAGGCCACAAAGTTGCAAAGCTGGATCATGGAAGAGCTCACACTAGAACCCTAGTCTTCTGGTATTTAGTTACTCAGCCTGGTTTTGCTGCCATGGACAACCTCAAGATTTGGCCCCAGTTTGTCAAGTCAATGCTTCGGTGAGAAACTGTCCTCTTGCTTTTTTTCATTGTGGCGTTTGGCCTCTTGGTTTATGGTTCTGTGAATGCACCTTGCGTGTGACTCAGCATTTCTACATTCCATCCTTATGCCCACTGCACCTGTATTATCAGCAGGACCTACAAAGTAGTAATAACCTGCCAGCAGTTACACATAGCTGCTGAGATGCACATATCTAAGTTTCTACATGGGTAGGGCTTACGACTGAAGCTCCAGCAAATCATCTGAATCAATATCGGGGTTAAGTCCCATGAAAGTTCAAAACGGATCTCACTTGTCTTATTTATGTGTTTTCAGGGTCATTTGACAATTCCTTACCCATCTGTGTTTGGCTTGACCTAGGTTTTCTTCTCTGTCCACCACCTGGCTTCCTTTCTTGCCTCTTTTGCCGTTGTCCCTCCTGAGAGCTGAGAGCAGCTGTCAGGATTGAACGTGCCCAGTAAACACCCAGAAGCTTTGGTTGCCAAGTTGGGGAAGACACAGCAATCACTCACTGATGGCCATTTGCTTGTAGAGCCAAGAACAACCAAAATACATCAGCTGGGAGTTGACCCTCACAAGCAAACAGACTGGTCCAGCTTGTGTCTCTGAAACAGCTCGTTGGAGGGGTCTGCTTCTGTTGAGACGAAATACATGTTTACACCCAAATGACTCAGTTCAGCATGTTCCTCCTGAAAACAACATTGGAGCCCATGAGTCTTTGGCACTCTTGGTGGGTTTGTGACCCTGGACCCACCTTGTCCATCCCAGCTGGGTGAACTGCCTTTCCGAGTCTTCCCTTCTCGCTGTGCCTTGGGGCTAGACAACACCAGTCCTGCCCGAGGAACTGCTTGAGAACTACAGCAATTAGGCAGAAAACAAACGAGGGGCTTCTTGTCACCAGAATACATTGCATCAAGTGCAGTGCAATTTTTTTTTCAATAATTTGCCACATTTCTATGCTACCTTTTTCCTTTGGAAAGACAGCACGAAGGGCAAAGAATCAATGGCAAGAGCATGGGGGTTGGAATGTGGGTTCCAATCCTAGATCTGCCATTTACTGATTGTGAGCCCTTGAATGAGTCGGCTAACTTTTCAAAATAGTTCTCTTTTTGTTTTGTTTTCATCTGTAAATCAGATATAATAGCTATCTAACAGAGTAGTTGCTAATGTTTGCATAATGTAAGCATAGAAACTGACAATGCCCAGCCGAGAGCAGGGTCTTCATTCCTGACAGTGAATATTAGTATTATTATTTGCTAAGTATCTACAGTGTAGTTTAGGGTGAGGGCAGCCGCAATCTAACCAAAGGCATTGGAGAGGAAGCCGGGGCGGGGGGAGAAATCTTTATCAGTGTCAATTTTTGTGCTCCTTGGACAAGTCTACCTGACTGGGCCTTAGGGCTCGCATCTTAAAAAATGCACAAATGTGTCATTCTCCTCCTCACTTAAAGACCAATGAGTTAGTATTTTGGAGAGCATACTGGCCCAGACCCTGCAGAGTAGTCCCCCCTTGTCTGCAGAGTTCATGTTCCAAGATACCCAGTGATGTGTGAAGCTGCAGATAGTACTGAACCCTATACATACGATATTTTTTTCTATGCGTACATAATTATCATAAAGTTTGATTTATAAATTAGGCACAGTAGGAGATTTAACAACAGTAATAACATAAAACAATTATGACAATATACTGTGGTACAAGTTATAGTGTCTCTCTTCCATCCTCTCTCAAAATGTCCTATTGTGTTATACCTACAAGGTAGATATGCTGCACAGAGACCATTCACGTCCTGGGTGGGACAGAGCAGACCGACTCAAAATTTCATAACGCTACTTCACTGCAATTTAAAACTTAGGAATTGTTTATTTCTGAAATTTTCCATTTAGTATTTTCAGACCGCAGTTGACCACAGGTAACAGAAAGTGCAGGAAGAGAAACTGCGGATAAGGGCGGACTGCTGTACTAGGTTTTTCTTGAAATGTAACCTCACTTTTCATAACCCCGGCTTTTTGCTCAGGTTTCACATATGAGGACGCTGAACCCCAGCGAGGTTAAGTAATTTGGCCAAACTCATGACTCTAGTGGGTGGCAGGGCTGGAATTTGAACCTGGATTTTTCAACACTTGTTTGTAGACCATTTATAAGATGAGATATTGTATTAAAACTTAATAAGTAGTGCGTTTATCGTCATTATTTCTGTCAAGTGCTGATTATGTTATAAATACAGGACTAGATGATTGGGATACACAGAAAATAAGAAACAATCCTTGACATTGAAGGACTGAGAATCTCTTAGGGGTCTTGTGTTCTTTGACACATAAAAATTGCATTTCTACAATAGGAATAATATTTTGGTTTAAAAAAAAAAGACGCTTAAAAGTGTAATTAGTATTTCATTTGGAGAAGGAGAAAGACAGACAGACGATGGGCGACTCCAAAGTGTTGTGCAGATCACGTGAAATAATGACTCAAAAACAAGCTTGAGAAACAAAAGACCTGCTTTAGGAACGAGCATTGTTGTTATTGTTTATTATTATTAAATTTATTATTATTAGACATCTGTGCTGCATCTAAGTGCTGCAATTTTTGCAGAGGGACGGAAAGGCCACCTGTGCATTTGAAGGTGGTCTGTTAGACATGCTGAGTAAGGGCTAGAACGAGAGGAGCCCCTGGAGTTCAGAGAAACATGTGCCCAGGGTAAAGTTTGCAGTTTGCCTGAAACAGAGATTTCTAAATCAAGACAAAAGACTCTGGAGGTGATTCATCCTTCAGTGTTTGCAGTATAGACCTGAAGTGTTTGAAGGGTCCTTAAATCATCAGGGTCCTGGTTTATCATGGAAGGGTGGAGTTGGGTCATTACCTTTACAACAAGAAAATTTAGGTTTCCTGATGTGTTCAGAACCAGATAGGAAGGGTGAGGTAGAGACCAGATATTTCCAAGTTTGGTTAATGAAAATGAAAAGAAACCATAGTTTAGAGCCAATTCCTTCCTTTCTTTACTGGCAATGTGACTTCAAACAAGTTGCCCTGAACAGTTCAGAGCCTCATTTTTCTCATCTGTGAAAGGGTGAAGAACAGAACATCAAGGAGAGCATTGGGTTGGTACTGAGGAAAAGCAAAATAGCACAAGCAAGGGTATACCTGGGAGAGGACTGTGTTTCTTTTTACCTATTCCTCTTAGATGTGGTAATTATTTAACCCCTTCTTTTCCCAGCTGAAGCCAATAAAGTGACCACATTTTGCAGGCAGGCAGGCAGGCAGGAAGGAAGGAGGGAAGGAGGGAAGGAAGGGAGGAAGGATTTTTCTCTTTCTCTTAACTGGAATGAAAGTGTAAACTGTTTGAAAGGAAGGGCTGGTGGACTTTATTTATCTTTGTATTCTCATTAAGTGTCATAGTGCCTAGAACTTAGAAGGCCCTCCAAAAAAACTTATGAAGCTGAAAATGTCACCAGCTTGTTAATAAAGCTTCAAATTATCTCCTCCCACCTACCCTCCCATCTTGGCATTAGAAGAAAGGTCAAACCGATAGAGCTGAGAGAGTTCAGGACTGATCAAGAAGCATCTATTGAGCCAACTCTTACATAGATAAAAACTCTGAACTCTGAACAAAACATA
>VMDR010003410.1:0-72429 GCA_007922815.1 Macrotus californicus
TTGTGAGGCATACATGACAGACAAAGGGTGACACATAAAACTAATGGGAAAAAAAGATAAGCACCACAGTGGAAAGGGAATCAGAGGACCCAATTAAGAAAATCACAAAATAAAAAAAAGTATGAGTTTAATATGTAGAGGAAAATAGACCTCACAGAGGGGTTATGTTAAATCAACAGGAACACATTTTTGCTTATTCAACAGTTATTAAGTAGCATACATTAATATTACCTTGGTGAGAGAATAGGCATGCTTTGCTTTTGGGAGTACAAACTAATGGATCCTTTTGGAAGAAAATTTAAAAAGGTAATTCTAAAGGCTTAAACTTGTACATCCTCATTGATCCAGAAATTTCTGCAGTCAAAATTTGTCAAACAGAAGTAATTGTAATCACATTCAGAGATTTAACTATAAAGAGAGTAATTTCTTTCTTTTTATAATGTGAAACATTTGGACATAACTGTAGTTCAAACAATAGGAAATTGTTTCATTAATCCAAAGACATTGTTTTCAACATTGACACTGATGTTACAAAGTAATTTTAGAGGCGGGGATAATTTTTACAAGATACTCTTTCATTTCCAAAAGCTGATTACAAAACAATATGGCCAGTATAATTATATTTTTGCAAACTAAATACTTATACGTTTGGAGAAAGGACTAGTGGTAGAGTCCACCACAATGTTAGCAATATTTGCAACTGAGTGGACCAAATTATGAATAATTTAAATTTTTTATTCTGCTCCTCTATTTTTTCAAAAGGCCTTACAAGGCACACATATTATTCTGCAATCGAAAGAACATTATATAATATTTGAATGCAATCCATATAAAGGTAGCAGTACCCATGAGGTGCTTTAGCAGTTAAAAAAAAGAGAGGGGGTAGTAATAAATGTCCTTTGCAAGGATAAAGATTATGTTTGAGTTTTGGCAGTTAGAAATAAAAGACAACAGACATACATAAATTGTGGAGACTCTTCCAGTAGGCAAGGAAACAGTATGCAAAAAGAAAAGGAGTTTTAGGTCATTTTGCTGACAATAAACAAAATTAAATGTCCAGAGTTGCCACCTCTTGACCTTTTAGTCAGCCTGGGTTAGTGGCAAAGTTGGAGTCATAAGCAGAAGTCAGATCGTAGCAGGTCAGCCCAACAGGTCATGCTAAGGATCTCAGACTTAACGCTCTAACAGATGAAAACCATGGAATTGGCGGGAAGCATGATCAGATCTGTTTTTAGGAAAGTGTCTCTGGTGGCATTGCAGGGCATCAATGGCATTTCTACGGAGAACAAATGGAGATCGGATACTTAACATGCCTTTGCAATAGTCCTGATGCATCAATGAGGGGTTGTAGTAAGGCAGTGACTCAGGCTAGGCTGAGAAAGAGGTGAGCACAGGAGAAATTTAGGGTACACAATTGGAAGGCTTGGTGACTATCAAGATGTGAAAAGTGAAAATGAAAAAAACATCAAGGAACTCCTAATAGATATTTAGAACATAAAGTGCATGAATATATAGATGAAGTAACGTTTGCCTTATTTTGCCTCTATGCTTTCTACTTAGACAAATACGGAAATATATATATATGCACACTGGTAATTAAAAACATTGATACATCTTTATACTTAACTGAACCAAGCCGAAACAAATAACAAAAGACTTAAGGTAAATAAAAGAGTGAGAAATGAGAAGAACAAAAAAACACAAAATTTACAAAGAAAATAGAAATATATCAAGCTTCTTTAGGTACCAAGTAAGACCTTTTGGCCAAAATAAAAGATTTCAGTGAATCTATGATTCACACCATTACAAAAGGCCAGTATTGACTTTTCTGGTCTTCGTGTTAAACCATATTTCCACCCCCCCCAAAAAAAATAGCAATACTTTTTCATACTGGAAAATGCAACTTGATTTCTTCCATTCTTTGTTCCATTTGTATTTAAAGTTCTTTTCATGATTGTTGCTGCTTGCTAAGAGCATAACTATAGCATTATATAAGCTTTCGTTGCAATCGTGACTTTTTGTTCGGCTGTGGAAGAAATACGTGTGGGCAGGAAGGCACTTTGGGTGGAGCAGGATGTACAATTTTGCCAGTCAGGAGAGCTTTGTTTGGTGCCTATAGCACCCACTCTCATCACAGCTCTTGATGCAACATAGAGTACGTGTTTGTTTAAATCACATTCTCCTTCATGTGAGGGTATGTTATGTAAGATGAGGCAGGGGCTTTCTTAGGTAGGTAGATGGAGAGAGAGAGAGGGGAGAGAGAAGAGGGAAGGAGAAGATAGGTGTGTGAATTCATTCAGCAAATGTTTAGTGAATGCCCACTCTGTGCCAGAGACAAACATGGCCCCAGTCCTAATATAATGTAAAGTGCTCACTTCCCCTTCTCCCATATCAGTGCCTATCATGGAACATGGCAATGAGCAGGAACCCCAAAATCAGCAGATATCTGAATGTGACCTGGATTTTGATCTTGACCATTAGTCTCCTAATAATGTGACCCTGCACATGTTGCTTCACCACTGAGCCCTCTGTTTTCACATGCAAAACTGTGTGTGTGGAGGGTAGATGAAGGAAGCGGGGTGGCATCAGTGCAGATTTACTCATCAAGTGAATGAAAGTGGGAGAAAGTCTGTCCCGTCTGCAGCCTGATTGTCGCCTGGCCTGCGGATTTGTCAAGTATGTGTAACAGATAATGGCAGTGGGGAGGGGCTTGGAGGTGGAAGTTGTTTCTTATTCATGACAGAAAACAAATTCCTGGTGATTCAGATCATAGACCTTGGAGTCATCTCAAAATTCTGATGCCAAAACTTCTTGCCCCAGTAGTCATTCAACTTGGATCAAAGTACGTACCTTCTTTCTTCCTCTATAAAGAGGAGATAACGATGAGCATTTATTGAGTATACTCCAGGTGCCACGTTGTAAACTTAATCAATCTTCAAACTGTCTCTGTCAAAGAGATGATGTTCTGATCTCCAACAAAGAAAACGGAGACACAGAGAGGCCTGATAACTTTCCCAAAGTCACACAGTTAATAAGTAAGCAGGCTGATTCCAGAACTGAGCCTCTACACACCGCACTGCACGACTTCTTCCTACAGGTGATACAATGCAGTAATAGAATGCTATGGTGTAAATATGAAAAAGTGCTATGGGAATTATTTAGGTTAAGAGGCAGTAGAAGTGAGTTGCTGGCCCAAGAAAAGCATCATTATTTTAATGATAACTACCATTTCCCAGGTCTATGTAATAGAGCAGGCAGTAAGTTGGGTGCTTTATATATTTCATTTCATTAAATCGTCACATATACTTTGCCAGGTAGTTATTAGAGATTAAATAACTTGTTAACGTCCCACTAGTTAGTAAGTGACGGAGCCAGCACCCGAACCTGCCTGCCTGAGGCCCCTGCACTTTCCTCTCTGCCACAGCTCCTGTTCACAGGTGGGGGGCAGAGGCAGGAAATGAAAGGCGTGCTGGGGACTGAATCTTAGTCCACGGTTACACAAAGGGGAAATGGTGGATCATAAAGCTGAAGCACATGTTAGTTCAAATGCAAAATGCAAAGCAAGAATCTTGGACTTCACCTTGCAGACAACGGTGAGCCATTGTGATGTAGACATGGGTATGAGCAGAAGTTGTCCCACGGACACGCCTAGAGGAGCTCTGTCTCTGTTGTTGCTGGCATTCTAATCACCCCCCCCCCCGCCCCCCACCAAATGCATTCCTTAAACCCTGGTGAAAAGGTGTTCTCTGAACATGCAGTCTACAGTACTTACACCTTCCCCTGAATTTTTTATAGGATTTACTGACAGCTCTTCTCAAAGAACATCAAGTGGTATTTGTATTTTACTGCCTATTACTTGCCTTTTCATTTAGGTTGCCATTTCCTAGAAAACTAGCTTTGTGTCAGCTTTCTGTGTGTTAAGTGCCTGTCCTCATGTTTGTACACAGTTGGAACTTTTAAAAAGCTACTATTGATGATGTGATGGATATGGCATCATTTTAAAAGGGCTACCTCATCCACAGAGTGAGGTAGGAGAGAGTTTCTTTCTAGTTAAGAGTCAGAAGACCTGAACCCATCCCGAGGCACCCAACAGTAACCAAACTGGAACAAACTACTCCCTACCATGAGCCCCAATTTCTTGGTCCATCCAAAGGAGCCCACCCTTCCTCTGAGTACTCTATTTTGAAAAGGAAGGGAAAAAAACCCGGCATGATGCTGACTATATACTCAAACTTTACTAATGGCTAGAAGGTAGAAGTATGATATGGGGGCTTGGAATCGGAATATCCTATATGTAAATATGGGCTCCATCTGGGTGCAGGGTACTTGTTACAGGCTGAATTGTCCTCCCTAAATTCATATGCTGAACTCTGAGCCCCCAGTACCTCAGAACATGACTGTCTTGGGTGATACAACCTTTGAAGAGGCAATTAAGGCAAAATGAGTTGAGATGGGGAGGTCCTAATCCAATGTGGCCGGAGTCCCTATACAAAGAGGAGATTAGACACACACAGAGACACCCTGAGGAAAGAAGGTTCGAACGCATGGGGAGAAGACTGCGGCCACCAAGCCAAAGAGGGAGCCACAGAGTAAACCAAACACACTGGCACCTGTGATTTCTGGCCTCCAGGAATGAGCAAATAAATTTCTGTCATTTAGACCACCCTGTGTGTGGTACTTTGCAAAATAGCACACCACGTAACTTCTCATTTTGTTGTTGTCTAAAAGGAATAATCATACTTAACTTCAGGGAAGTGTTGTGAGGCTTAGATATGCTTTATGTAAAGCCGGGGCAGCTTTGTTATAAGTGATTCCCAGAAGTTGTAGCAATGGCAGTAATAGCAGCAGCAGGGTTAGTGAGGAAAAATATTATTGACTTAGCCTGCAGGTATCCCGAGGGGGTCAATGGAAATGATTGTTTGGATGTGAAATTCATACTCTCTGACTCCTGAGCTCATGATTGCAGCCCCTTGTGGTAAAGTGGGACCATGTTACTAGGTCATCCAATCGTTGTCCATGGAAAGGGCGTCCTTGTGGTGCCACAAGAAGAGCATTTCAGGGACCACACATGGGAGGATGAGGTGTAGTGATAGGTTGATTGAAGCTGGAGCAAACACAAAGGACTGTCCCCAGGTGTCCAGAGTCTGTCTCATCCACGGCCAGGTGGTTCAACTCTGTCCCTAAGTGGAAGTCCAGGCTTGTCTTCATCAATCCCAGAAGAAGGGCCAGAGTCCAGAAATTCTGTGCCCTCATTTTAGTCCATGCCAAAGTTTGGTCCAGTTCAATCTCTGTTCCCATCTGGCTAGCTTAGTCTCTGTTTCCGGCTGCATTCCAGCCGGCACTGCATTGGTGTTCCCAGGCCAGAGCTTGTTCTCACTCGGCCCTGGGTCTGCGCAATTGCTGGGCCCTCACCTGGAGCCCATGGTTGGGCCAGCACAGCTGTTATGGAGAGAGAATGTGCGAACAGACTGGCAGACAAACGTGTGTTACCGAGAAAAGGCCTTTGTTAGGCTTTGATTATATTATCTCAGGATTTCAAGCTGAATCATCTTCCTAAGCCTCCATGGGCTTATGTTGGGCATTCCCCCAATTCATTTTCTAGATTTCCCAGGGATCTGTATCCCTCACCCTATCCAATCTTTTCCCAGGTTAGACTCCTCCCCTTTAAAGCCATCATCGTAGCTCCTCCTGGGCTCGCCTCACAGCAGAAGGACCTCCTCCTGCACCATTTTGACTTCTACTGTGCATGTGTCCAGCAGAGGAATTTCCCCTGCTGCTTTTATTCTTCCCTCGGTAATCCCAGCTAATGACCCTTAACCAGTCCTTCCTACCTGCTTTGGAGAGTAGGTCCTGAGGGCGAAAAATGCAGCAGTCCATTGGGGAGCCCATGAATGCCGCAGCTTCCTAGTGAAGCAGGCTTAATGTCCAATTCCCTTTGCTCCCTTCCTTTATTAATAAATACTTAGCCGCTCTGTATGCTAACACAGCAATGACAAAAACTATGTACCATTAGTGGGTTCAGAGCATTTGATTGCCAGTGTGACACCTCCTGAACTCAGTTTTCCTTTGATGTGGTGAGAAGCAGTGATTGTGAGGCTGCCTGCTCCTTCACCTGGATTGCTGAGTGACCGTAAGGACCACAACAAGCCTTCTACTCACAATAGGCACGCAGCTTACACAAGAAATAAACTCTTGAGGATTTGAGTTACTGAAATTTTAAAGTTGTTTGTTGCTACAGTGTGAGTTAGTCCACCCTGACTGAAGCATCTATCCTATTAATTAATGTTAATCTCCTGCTTTTTCCTCCTGGGAATCTTTCCTATTTGATCATAGTCTCAATCTCCAAGGTTTTATTTCTCCTCTTGTGTGACTTTCTCTGTTTACCTTCAATCCTATCTTCCCGTCCTATACAATTCCTTTCTGCAATTCTCCTTACCTTGGGGTGTCTCTCAGTGGGAACATAAGTATATATGAACTTAGGCACAGTATCACCCTGTCTGTCCTCCTTCTGTTCAAATTAGGAGCAGAATGTGGAACCAATCCTAGGTCCTGTTCATGACATGAAGCCATTTTTGCAGGCACAGTGAAGACTTAGGTGTAGTTTAGGTCACTCCAGCCAGACCTTATCTTCCTAATGATGAGGCTATGTCTATCCACGACCACACTCAGTGTGACCATTTAACAAGGACAAGAGTCACTGATATGTCCCTAACAGACCTTGAAAATTCACTTGACTGGCGTGAAATGGGTCAATAAAAACAAGAAATGAAATCGAGGTCAGAGACTTTCTCTGGAGAGATAGTAAACAGCACCGAGGCATCCTCCGTACTCCTGCCCCCACAGTGCTGCTCCTAACAAATAGCCTCAGGAAAGGCACTGCCGCCCCAGGAACCACGGAGGAAACAGGGAGCTTTCAGAAAATCTTGCAAGACAGGCTGCGTCCATAACAGGTGAGACCATCCCTTCAATTCCTAATTCTATATTGGTAGCTAAAATCCCAGGGCTATGCTCATTGATTATGATGGGGGATTTGGTTAGGGTGTAAGCATTGCAAGGGCTGGGGTTGGATCTTGCTCAAGACTGTAGTCTAGTACCCAGAACAGCCCCTGACCTATCGTAAGCAGCTTGTGATTTTTCATGAATGATTCAATGGATATATGAATGTCTTAATCAAGTTGGGCTGCTGCATCAAAAATACTACAAACTGGGCTGCTTGTAAACCACAAATATTTACTTCCCACAGTTCGGGGGACAGGGAAATCGAAGGTCATGGCACCAGCAGCCTCAATGTCTGATGACAACCTGCTGTCTAGACAGCTGTCTTATGGTCGTAACATCACATGGCAAAGGGGCTAGGGAGCTCCGTTGGAGCTGTTGTGTAAGTGTGCTGGTCCTATCAAGCCCTCACATCCTAATCAGCTCCCAAAGGCCCTACTTCCTAATGCCATCATATTAGGGGCTAGGATTTCAGTACTTGAATAAGAGGGGGGCACACACATCTATAAACTATACTCTCTTGCCCACCTCCTCTCTCTCTCCGGCCCTTCTCTGAGTGTTGTCTATGTGACTCACTGTGCTAGGCAGTAGGGATGAGGACACACCAATAAGGCAAGGCTCTGCTATTCTCATTTTGGGAGGAAGGCAGGTCTTTTCACAAATGACCTCAAGGGCAGTGCAAGTGAAGAGAGTATGGGGGCAAATGAGAAAGAGAGGAAATCTCCCCCAAAGAAGAGAGGGAGGGGAAGAGATGGCCTCCTGGCATGGTGACCCTGATCTGAGGGTTGGATGGATGAATAAGTTTTCTATGTGGAAGTATCAGAGGAAGAGCATCCCAGATAAGAGATTATATCTACCTTAACACCTGACATTCCTGATACTCTTGGGTGGATAAACAGGACAGAGAATGTGGGCCATCAGGAACTCTTCAGGGGAGGCACAGGGAGAACTTGGTCTTCCTGAGTCTTAACAAGATGCACTCTTCAAGCTCGTTTGCATCATGCTTCCAGGCTATACCAAGCCTTCTCCCCTCTGGGAAGCCTTCAGCTTAATCTGCCAAGTATTTCTACCTTGTGTATCAAGTATGTCTCACGCAAGCTGTGTGATCTCAGGGAAGTCACCTTCAATTTTTTAATCTGCTAAATTAGGGCTTTAAGAACACCCTTCCCTTCAAATTATAGTATAATTAATGACACAGCACCTGGTAGTTCATCAATCTCTCAGTTCCTTGTTTTGTCTCACCTATGAAATGTTATGATAATAAAATGTGTCAACAGAGGTAGAACTCTTAGAACAGTGACTGGCACATGGTAAGCATCTCTGAATGTTAATATTATAATTCCTACTACACCTATTACTTCTATTCCTTCCTAAGGACTACTTGATATTAACAATAAAAATAATGCATGACAGTCCTTTTTATTACTCTGAACCTCCTTCCCACACCGATCTGAATTGTGAAAGGAACTGGTGGCCTGAGACCAGGGCCTTGTCTGAAAAGTCTAACTCCTGGCCGGTGGTTCTTCCGTCATGGGCACCAGCCAGCACACTTCTTAGTTAAGAATGGCGGCTGGTAAATTTTCCAAGCTCTGGGCGCTCTGCCTCTCTGAGCCCTCTACCCTCCTCCTTGGCTGGAGAACACTGTGGGGTCATTTGCCTTTTTCCCAGTGATGCTGGCAACATAGGCTTTTCTGCTGCTAAAAATATGCCGCTTGAGATTCAAGGTGAACCAAATGCATTGATTTTCAACCTGGACAAAGATGAGAAGGAAAATAGTACTCAGGGACTTCTGCTTGGAGTTGAGGGTTGGGAGACTTAAGTTTTCATTTAAAGTTATAAAAACATATTTTAATCCATTGGAGTTTCTAAATGGCTTGATTAACACATTATTAGTAGTATTAATGTAGATTTATCAGCAATGACTTCTTGATAGGAGAAGGTAGAAAATTTCTCAGTTTGAGAGACAGTCCCTCTAGCTGGGGTTAACTATCCTTCAACTTGACCATTATCTCTCAGGGGTTCTTCCCTGGAGATAGCTTGTCCTTGCAGGTCATAGAGGCCTAAGATTCAAACATATTCAAAATTCTCTCTCCTGGCAAATTTCGTGAATCATGACTTCTGAACGAAACTATATATATAATATTTCTCCAACAGTAATGATGGATAGTGTGGGTACAGCACTGTTCTTTACTCTGTATGTTCTATGGTGAAAAAATAACAACATATTTTTATAATAAGAACTGAAGAGATTAAAAGAATAAAAATATTGCAAAGAAACTGTTACAGTGGCTTGGTGTATTTAGTGAATAAAAAATGAATGAAGATGAAGCCAGGCATCATAAAAATCATAACTTTCCAAAATTCAGAATCAGCA
Organism: Macrotus californicus; assembly: GCA_007922815.1. NCBI lineage: Eukaryota > Metazoa > Chordata > Mammalia > Chiroptera > Phyllostomidae > Macrotus > Macrotus californicus. The sequence goes on from VMDR010003410.1 coordinate 9,371, forward strand.
TCTATTAAGTATTTTAGCCAGACATTGGCTAGATACTATTCATAAACTACTTTATATAATCCTCATCAATCGGGTAGTGACAAAGAAAGCAATAGCCCTACTTTTACAGATGAAGATATTGAGGCCCCAAATGATTAATCAGCTTGCCTAAGACCACAGAGTAGGAAATAAAGAAGGAAGGATGAGACCAGGTCTCAAAGATAAGTGCTCTGTCTACTACAGCAAGGTCTCTCTTTCAGTCCTGGGAAAATGAGAGTTTGGATTCAGAGTATGCATAGTAGAGAGTTTGTCCCCATGAGGTCCTGGATCTGTGGCATCAGCAACACCTGGGAACTTGTCAGAAATATAAATCTCTAGCCCAGTCCAGACACGCTGAATCAATAACCGGGGGGTAGGACCCAGCAATCTGGATTTTAGCAAGCCCTGTGGGTGACTGGAATGAGCTACTACAGTTGCAGTAAAATTGGCAAAGAAATAGAGCCTCAGAAAGACACAGTAAATTGCCCACATTCCCAGGACACAGGTAGGTTTTGAAATGAGGTTTGTCACAAGGTTTTGTTTTTTCTCATGCATGCAGGATAAATTCTTTAGTAGCTGAGTTTTAGGTTTTTGGGGTTTTTTTTTAGCTACCAACTAAAAGCAATGGTCAAAGATGATGATTCCAGAAATCAAAAGCATCTCTCCTACTTAGGAGCTAAGTGGCTTAGGCAATTTATTAAACACTTCCTGCTTATATTTCCTTATCTGCTAAATGTCTATTCAGGCTATTATGGCCATCAATGAGACACTACGTGTTAAGTGCTTTTGCACAGTGCGTGGCACAGCATAGACGCTCAGCCTGTCATTGATATTTATAGCTCAGCCTCCTTCTCTCGAGGTAAAGCAAAGAATATCCTTATCCTATGCCTGGGGCACAGTAGGTGCATAATAAATGCTCAGTCTTTTTTGTTCTTTCTAATGCAGGCTTCTTTTATTCTTCTTGACAGGCTAAGTACAATACCTCTCAAACTGGTGTTTCACCTTCTGGAGTTTCTCCCTGCCGCCAACTCCCTTAATGTCAAGCAGTGGAAATGGATCCCATGGAAATAAATTCCAAAGCTACTGTAATGGAAAAACTTAGTTTCAGACAACTTTAGCATTCAATTTTTAACAAGAGCTTCTGTCCCATAAAGTAGGTGCCTTGCAGTCCTTTGTCCTAAGAACTCAGGTTATTAGCTATCACCCTCTGGGGAGTGTATCCCCCCCCTTTCTGAGGAGCCCTCGCTTTTTCTCTGCTGGCGCCCTGGAGAGTCACTGCAGCCCACTAGGTAAGACAGCGATTTAATAAGATGCTTAATTATTTTTGAACCAACAACAATATTTTGCTGAATACTGTAATTGCATTTTCCATTTTGCTAGAAAATTGAATTCTGAGAAGCATGTGAACTTGTCACATCAGTGAACAGCCTGGAAAATCAACAGACTCAACACTAAAGACTGTGGCTCCTATTGTAATCATCCATAATACCCCAAAGTCGGAGCAACAGGTTTTGAGGACTCTGAACCCAGCTCAAGTGGAAAAATTTCATGTATGCATAATGTGATTGGCAATGTAGAAAGGAACGGTAAGTGTGGCTGGACAGTCATGGATTCTATACAATGATTCTGAAGTTAAGTAATGTGTGATCTTGTAACAAAATCACACTCCCTCTCTTAAGCCTGAATTTACCTATCTCTGAAGTGAGAATGATAATGCCTACTCTGTTGGTCAGGGAGGGTTTAAAACATACCACAGTAGGTAATGGCTGCTGACACCTAGTAGGTATCCTATACACAGAACCTTCCCTTTGGTAGAAGTGGATATCTAGGGACATTGAATTCAGCATTTAAAAAACAAACCAGAGTAAAACAACCAAAATGGGAAAACATATGCCCTTGGACTTGGCCAGAGCTCAAAATCATTAAAGTCAAGTCATTCTGTTGCTTCGCTCATCTATGCTTAGCACTCAGTTCATTGCCGCACTTCTGTGCTGTCTGTACGCTTTTGTCCCCTACACACGGCAGATAGCACTGATGACAAATTGCAGTTTCCAATAATTACAGGCCTGTTAATCCCTATCACCTTCTCCTTAAAACACATCCCTGCATTTCGCATGATGCTATGCTTTCTTTACAAATCTTGTAGTTGCCTAGTTACTAAGGATAAAGAATACCTTATCCTATGCCTGGGGCATAGTAGGTGACTAGGTGATAACACCTGCTGCATGGCTTACCTTGCTCCCCTCTGGAGCACGGAGGGGCCCCAAAGCACTCTGCTTCTGCCCCACACTGCCCCTGTGTTTTGTCTTCCTCTGGTTTCTTCTGCCCAGGCTTCTACTTCTTCACTCCCCTTAACAACGTCCCTGAGAGTTTTCCAAAACAGAGGCTCCAGCTTTCCCTCTTCCTGATGTTCCTTTCATCTACATCAAGACATGCCCCATTGTTAGTGCCAAAGCAGTTTGAACTCCACAGATGAAACTGGGTCCTGTTTATAGTGTTACAGTCTCACACAGTCTTTACTTTTTAAAAGATTCTACTTTCCCACTTTGAAAACAAACCTTATCATTATTTAAAAATTAAAAAAAATACTGAAATTAAAGGAAACAACCAAAACATTGTATTTTGTAGATAGACATCTAGATACATAGATAGATAGACAGATAGAAATAATATTACCTAAAGTTCATCAGTATGAATGCCATGGCATATTTCCTTCCCATATTTTTCTATTTATAGTTATATTTTTAATTTTGGGTTTATAATATGATAATACTTACTTATAATTTTATGTTCAAATTCTTTTAAATTATCCTCTCCATACATTGGCTGTCCTCAGTAGACTCTCTCCATAAGCATACATTAAGTGGCTGAATACTATTCCCCTGAGTAGAGGTATCAGCTTTCTTAGTTCTTCCTCTAATGTTGTATTTTCAGTTTTTTAAAAAATATTTTTTTTATCATAAAGAATTCTGTGATGGGCTACTTTGCCCATAAAGCTGCCCTTCCAGAAGGAGAGGCAACAGATTATAAATGAGAAATTTAAAACAAAGGACAGAGTACAGCAGGGTTAGAGGGGACAGGAAGCAACAGAGTGAGAGTCGCTACATTAAATACGGTGCTGGGGTGGTCCTCATGGACGCCAAAGACAGAAGATGATGAGGGAGTCAGCCATGCGGTTACTGGGAGAAGATTCTTCCAGTTACACAAACACAACTTTATAAAATTGTCCAGGGTCATACAAATGGTCTGTGGCAGAACAGACCCAAGTCACTAGGATTCTGTCTACTGTGTCTAAGTTTTCAAACCTGGAATCATCAGATAATAGACAGTGACCAGGACTGTCTTAACATTGTGCTCAGCTTGTCAAAATTCGGCCAGGTTTCTTTCTGACTGTAGGTCCCCGACCTCCCTTTTCTTAGGTAATTTACTTTGGACAATTTACAGTCTTAAATTATTTCTCTGCCCCTTTGAGATATAAATTTTCTCCCAGACTCTTGTAAGTTTTACAACTCAGAATTGTCTTCTTCAAGGGCCAGGGAGCCATGACTTTAAAATGGGATCATCTAAGGAGGCAGTGCCCCATCACCTAGTCTCTGTGGAAGGACCGGAGCTTAACTTTGATGGGTGCCCACTAGTGGACATCCATGGCCCAATCACAGTGACCAGTGCTCCCCTCCCCAAACCACTCTGCAGCTCTTTTCCACTAACCCACTCCAGCTCTTAACCTCCTGCCTTTGGTTTCAGCAGATTTAACTCAATCTTACTCCCCTACTGCAGTAGTCTTGAATAAAGTCTCCCTTTCCTGTTTCACTCTGTCTGGTATACTTTTCTTTGATAAGAGGAGTGGTCCAGCATTTCCCTAAATGTATCCCTTTAAGCTCTGGTCCTCAGAATTTGTCTCCAAGTGTTCACCTTGAGAATCCTGACAGGCACTAATTTATTTAAGGCGACTTTCCTACAGATCTATGGCTACACTGACCCAAAATCTAGGAGGCATTCCTCACTTTTTTCTTCATGTCTCACAATCACCAGGAAGTCCTGTCAACTGTATCTCCATCACGTCTCGCAAACCTTGACCTCTCTCTCCACTTTCACCCCCATCACTGGTCATTCTGTCCATCATCATCATCTTTCACTTGGAATAGTACAATGGCTTTCTAACTGATTCCCCACTTGCTTGTCCTTATTGTTTATTCTTTATAAAGCAGGTAGAGGAAGGGAGGAGAGAGAGAGAGAGAGAGAGAGAGAGAGAGAATTTTTCAGGTGAGATTACATCTCACCTTTGCTCATGAGCCTCCAGTGGCTATTCATTACACTCAATAAATTCCAAAGTCTTTCGTGACTCCCAAGGCCCTGGCTCCTTCTCTGGTATCTACTTTACCCACTTAAGTTCTCCTTCACTCCTCCCAGACATTTTGGCCAATAATGCTCCCACTCTGGGGAACTTGGACTCTGCTGTTGCTACTGGGGAGGCCGTCAGTATGGCTTCCATTCTCACTATTCAGCTACCTGGTGACATATATCTTCCTGAATTATCTGATTTCTCCATGAGAAAGAGTGGATCTTGCTATTCCCAATCACTGCAGCTTGTTTGCATGACACATACCAGGACCCAACATGTTATATTTATTTTATTACTGTCTGAACTTCCCATGTTATAAAGTTTCACTTTGTCACTGCCTTATTTTTGTAGCTGGCAAGGTCTTGGTACAAAGTGAACACTCAACAAGTCATGAGAAAATGAGGGAAGACTGAGAAGTCTTGCAGTTAAAAAAAAATTGCTCAACTTTCTGACCCACCCTTGCCCAGACTTACTTATCCACCAAACCATTTTCCGTGTAACACTTTTACTGCAGAATCAGATCAGAAAGCACAGATCGCGGTTGACGAGATGGCTGAGAATCTTTGCTCTTGCTCTCATCCAGTGGCAGGATCTATGTTGCCTCCTACTGGAGTGCAAGTAGTCCCTGTGACTCCTTTGTGAAACAAAATGTGGTGGAAATGGAGCTGTACCAGGTTCTGGGCTTAGGCCTTAAGGAACAGGCCACCTCTACATTCCGACCCTTGACAAAACTCTCCCTGGGAGCCCTGAGCTGCCGTATGTGAGGTCGCAGATGTTCTAGCCAAGAGTCTCAGCAGAGCCCAGCTTCACTGCTGTTCTCCTAACCATCTTCCTGCCACCTCACGTCTCACAGGCATGTGAGAGACAGTGCCTTGCACTCTTGGGACCAGCCTACCCATCAACCAAACACCACTGGATGATGTCTTTTGACACCTCGTGGAAGAGAAGAATCTGCCCCTGGGCCCTGCCCCGTTTCCTCATCCACAAAATCATGAGATACAATAACGTGATTTAAGTTTCAAAAAAATTAGACTAATTCTATGTTTTGGTATTTTGTTACGTAGCAATACAGAGCTGAAATATTGATGTAATCTGTTCTCTTTGTTCTTTTCAGATGGGAAAACTAAGTACCAAATGCTCTTAGCCAGTTCATAACAGAACAGGGACTACAACCCATATATTCTGATTCTAGTTCAGTATTCGTGACAAAGAGGTTTAGGCGTGGCTCTGAATCCCTGTTGCCCCTTCTCTCACGTGGGCTGTCTCTTTCCATTTAATCTGACATTTATTGAATACATTCTGGGTGTCAAACCACAGACCTGGGAACATTTACATACTCATTGCATTCCGTCTCTCCAGCCTGGAGAGTTCTTTGGGAACCCAGACTGTGCAGGCCAGCGAAGAGGGATGTCACCAAGGCTATAAAATAAAAGGTAAGTCCAGCCAGAGTGTAAATTGACCAGAATATATTTCATTCTCCTGGCTGTAAGACCTCGAGCTTTTGAATGAATATATGCTTAACTATTTATAATTGACCTTTGCACAAAGGAACATGAAAATTTTATAGCTCAAGGCTTCATTTATTAACTTTACTGGAGTGTAAAATATTGCTGTTTGCCATAAATTTGTACCAGGACAAACAATATATATGCTAATTAGCAGTCATGTCATCGTCTACACGCTGTTGTGTTGGCTGGTCATTTCCAACAGGCAAAATAGCAGAATTCAATCGACAAATGACAATTGAATTGCTTGATACTTGCTGTTCAAACAGTGAAGTTTGAAGTGATGAATTAATGGTGTTCATTATAACGAGTCCATTTCCTTCTCATTTCTTTTATAAATGAGTCTAGGTAACACACTGATTCTCTTCAAGAAATGCTCCCGGGAACCTGGGGAGATACACCTGCAAAACCCACAACTCAGCAGAATTTCTTCAACTCGTGTCCTATGGTTTACATGTTTTTTCTGGAAGTTTCTGAAACTCACGGGTGCTTCAGGCTTGGAAGGGGCCTTAGAGATCATCTGTACTTGCTTCACAGGGAAGGAGACAGAGGCTGAGGGTGGTTAAGCTTATTACTTGTGGTCAAAAAGAAACGAGAGGTGGCATCAGGGCTCAAGAGTGGATCTCAGCAAAAAGAAGTCTGGGAAAGCCCTAGAAACCATTGTTCCCTACCCACTTAAAAGGTGGGAAAACTGAGGATCAGAGAGAACAAGTTCAAATGCTGCATCCTGCAGGCAGCCTGACACCCCTATTAAGTAAAACTTGTGGTTTCATTCCACCCATTCATGTATGCATTCATTTAATGGATTTTTAGTACTTACTATGTGCTAGGTGCTAAAAATAAAACAGCTATCCAAGTACACAGCCCCTTCCCTCATGGAGTCTAACGTACAGAGTGAGAGATACCCATTAATCAGATTGTCACATGGTTATATAATAGCAAGACGTGATTGGCACCATGAGTGTTATGAGAGTGGCAAAAAGAAATATGATCTCATCTGAAGGGCTAGATAGCATATGTGAGCTGAGATCCGAATGAGGGATAGTGATTGGTAGGCGAAGTCTCTTCAGGGGGTAGTCAAAGGGAATAGCACGTGCAAAGGTCCCGAGGAAGAATAAACTTGGTGTACCATAGGAACTAAAGAAAGGTGGTCATGGATGTGTGCATAGAATGATGGAGAACGTAACACAAAATGAGTCTGGCAAGATGGCCTCAGTGTGAATCATACTGAACTTTGGGGGTTTTAGTTTGGAAGACATATGGAGAGCAAATAAACACTTTTAAGGAACATGAAAGTGACCTGCATAAACAGAACACTTTGTCTCCATTGTAGCACATATTATATTAAATCACAGTGTTGCTCTCAGAGCCGTATCCTTGACTATAAAACTAAAACTTGAAACACGACTATTTACTCCTTAGGTTTACAGCATCTAGTTCAGCTCTTGGTATCTAAGGGAAACTTGAATACTGCCTGCTGAATGAAAAGATGACTTCCCCACCATCATCTAAAAATATTGGCAAAGAAGAGCCTACTGTTTTGTTTTTATACACAGTGGATTATTCCTTCTCATCTCTATTAGAACATAAGTGTAAAGATGCAAACTATCCCACAGTCATCCCTTCTCCATCTTTGTTGGCACAGTTCATTTTACTTCCAAGAGCAAATTCCCAGCTAAATACTCCCCCAGTGATGTATAAGCCAAGCCAAAGCCTGTTGAAATTTTCTGGGAAAGCTTTGCTCCTCAATAAATGAGACAAATGAAGCTGGTGAGTTTCCCCAGCTTTCCTGTTGCCTTGAATTCAAATGCAATGTCTGCAGGTGTATCAACCGCCTCGTGCCCACGAGCTGACCAATGTTATGAAACAGCAAAGAGAACCATTGATATACAGACATCAATCGCTATATTGTTAAGTGTTAAGTGACCTCTTGCTCTAGACTCTTATCTGACAAACATGAACAAACAAATAACAAACAAACTTTTGTTAGTTTTAACCACTCAGGTTTTCCTTTGTTTGCAGCCAATCACAGTTCTAACTGGTACAAAGCTCTAACCTAGTACCTGTCACAAAAATAGAAACTCAATACATATTTACTCTTTTCCCAACTCAGTCATTTTCTTTTCCACCAATGCATTTTTATACAATTATCCAGTGTTTACTCTCTTCACTTGGTTGATCATACATATTCAAATACTGGAGAGAAAGAGGGAGAGGGAGAGAGAGGGAGAGGGAGAGGGAGAGAGAGAGAGAGAGAGAATATACATGCATGATGTTACCTTGGGAAACTTAAAATCCTGTCAGAAGTTGAGAGACTCACACAGACCAAACAGTAACCCCATATGCTACCTTGTTGAGAAACAGGGACAAGATCTGGGTTCCAAGCCCAAACCTGCCATTAACCACAGTGAAAATCTGTAGAAGTCATGTCACCATTTGGGACCTCCATTTACTCTTTTGAAAACTGAGGAGATTTTGATATTCTCTGATTTAGCACTTCTCGGAGGTGCTACATAAACCCCCAGCATCTGATCCCTGACGAGTCGTGTTAGATGCAGATTTCTGGGCCTCGCCCACACTAAGTCAGAATCTCTGGGGCTGAAAAAGAATGATTGGCATCTGAAGTGTGCTCTTAAAGTTATGGCAGTGAAGTCTGAGGACCACTGTCAAGTTCTATTCTTGATTTAGCCAAGTTCTATTCTCTGATTCACTTGGAATGAAGTTCACACTCGGTGTTTCAGATTATACAGATAATGCAGAAAACTGATGGTCTGAAGCACTGTTTTAATTGATTTAAGATGACTAAGAGCTCAGGCCCCAGGATACCTGGAGATCCCATCTCCTCCTGAACCAGAACTGAATCTTCCTGACAATTGCTGAACTGAATTAAAGGAACCTCCTTGGTTTTGCTGCTGGAACTGCTCACTGTGTTGTCAAAACACCCTCTGTGCATATGTATCTGTGTGGATGTGTGTTTGGACACATGTATGCCTATGTACGAATATTTGCATGGCCACATGTGGACGTACACGAGGGCATGGAAATGTGCTTAAGTATACACTAATATGTGTGCATAGCGACAGAATGGATACTGCTGTACGTGGCTGCATGTGCTTATAGACACATTTCTGCATGTCTATGCTTACGCATTCACGTGAGCACACACATAGGTATGTAAATGTATTATTTTTACACCATTTGTTATTAATTCCAAATTGAGTTATGAATAGAAAACCATAATCCTCTTTATTCAATAGAGCCTGAGGTGTGGGGAAATAGAAGGAACTGGGTGATTTGCAGAAGTCAGACATTGAATATTAATTTCACTTAGTTTCTTCAAACATCATCTTATAAAGTTGGCTTTAAAATAAATGAAAGAGAGGTGGGAACTCTGAGGTTCTGGTCCCAGTACTATGGATAATACACTAGATGGCTTTGGGCAAGTCATGTGATCTCTGTGGGCCTCAGTTTTCCCTCCTTTTTCTGTAGTCTCAAAGATTTTTGTTCAAACCTAAGTGGTATTTACAATGTGTGTCTATTTCCTTAGAATATTAATATCTCTTAATATTAGGAAGTATGCCTTATCAGTGCCATATTACCAATGTCTACGGGAGAATCTCGCACATTGTGATGGTGATAGTGATGATGGTGATGACAATGATGGTGAGGACAATGGTGGCAATGGGGGCTAACATTTATTGAGGTCCTACATAGCAATGTTGAACACTTTACATGGATTGTTTCATTTCGTTTCCACAAATGTAAAGTAGTTTCTACGACTGTCTCCATTTTTTGAAGATATAGTTCAGAGACATCAATTGGCCTGTCCAGTGCTATCAGGCCAGGAATCACATAACAAGTTCAAATCCACGTCTGTCTGGCTCCAAGTGATTGCAATAGATAATGGTGCAATTGTGCTCAGTGAAGAGTTACACGCTACTCTAATAGAATGATGTTTCATAGAATGCAATGTTTACTTGGGATCTCAAAATATTCTGTCAATAGAGAATAGACTCCTGGTTTAAGATCACATATGGTCACATACGGGAGGCACACTCTAAAGGTGGAAGGGGTCACAAAGGTCTCAGGACCCCGAGACCTGTGTCTCTTCTTCTATCCCCAAGGGCTTTCTGACCTTCCCTTCTTTTATACAAAAAGACAAAAAGCCTTCAAGGTTACCTTAGAGGATAACAAAGATCAGTGGAAATTTCCTCTATACAAACACAAATTGCAATTATTGTTATTATTATAATTATGCTGCTTATGCCTCTGTTCCTGGTTAGTCCTCAGAGTCAGTGGACAGACACCAGGACTGGATAATTAAATATGGATCATTAAATATGCTAAAGTGCCTGTCATGGCTCCACATGAATCCAGACACAGAGCTTTCATGGACCAGCCACCTCATTCCCCCAAATTGCCCCATCTCATAATTAAAAATTAAACCGTTTTCCAATGAAATAATTTTGTTCATTCTTCTAGCTGCCGCTCCAGTGCCTGTGGCACCAGCTAAATTTCAAATTAAATAATTCAACTGCAATACATTTAAAATAGATCACGTTTAGTGCCACACTTCTGATTGGCTGCAAAACCAGGCCAATCGAACAAAACTCTGGTGGCTGTCGGCCACCTAGGGTGTGCAAGGCGTGGGATTCCATTAATGAGGACTGGCTGCCTCTCTCTTTTCGCTCATTCTTAGGGTGCAGGAGCACAATGAATCCTTTTTTCCCCCTAAAACATTTTTCTCATGTTTAATTTCTTTGTTCTCATTTTCTCCCTTTTGATCAAAAACTTCTTTTAGAAAACAGAATCCTCCATTTTGCTCTTTTTGGTGGGCTGCTCTGAGCCTGCATTCAACATCTGCTTACCTTCCAGGGCAATAGAGACACATTACGACTCTCCCCATGCCTTGCAAGAGGGAGGCAGAAGGCAGGCAGGATGGATGAAGGGACTGTGCTGAGTCAAATGCTCTCTCCTCCTGGGGCTGCCAGTTTTCATCTGGCTCAGGCTGCCAGGATCTCAGAATCATTATTTCATTTGACAGATAATACTGTAACAATAGTGTGCACTGCTAATGGTCCTCACCTGGGAAGCTAGCATGGCTGCACGGACCCCAGGTAAGGAGGGACATGGGTTTGACATCCCGGTGTGCGACCTAGAGGGAGGCACTTAGTCACTCTGGACCTCATTTCCTCAACTCTTCCCTGCCTGGACATCATAGTTTTATCTATTCTCAGGCACAAAAGTAAAAGGGAAATCTGAACAACTGACTTTCAGGGAGGTCAACCAGGATTATGAGTTAATGAGGACAGCTGAACAAGGGATATCAATTGCTAGACAGGAGGCAGGGATAATCCTCTTTCCTGAAACTCAAGTATCCACGAAGGGCAGGAAATTCCTATTTTACTGCCTAAGAGGAGAAAGAGACTTTCTGTTGCTCTCTGGTTTCACGCTCCCTCTTCCCCAGAGGATGGCTATTCACTTATGTGATTGCTGAGTTTGGGAGAAGAAGCTGGGCTTGTGTATCTCAGGCTCGTCTAAGCTCTCACTTTTCGAGCCAGCCTGTCTGCAGGACCCACGTGTCTCCATGTCCCAGGGCTCAGCTTACAGAGCCAGTCTCTACTCAGATGGGGGGAGGGATGTGCCATGGTCCAACGCTGCCTGGGACGGGTGGATAAGTTCATTCAAGGGTGATGTAAAAGGGCTGCTGACATGATTTACCTTCCAAGTAAACTTTGATCAGTAACGGCTCTGGGATGTTTGATTCTCATTGCTGTGTTTCTTGAATCTTATTTCTCAATAAGTTCTGAATACTCTAAAGGAAAAAGGGTCTTGTTTATTTACTGAGGAAAGATACTAAATACCAACTAGGTAGAAGAAGGGAAGAGTTAGCTCCTTGAAACTCTGTAGGGCCATTTAGGACAAACAGAAGCTGTTACAAGCAAACACTTCAACCCTAAAACAGTAGAGGAGAACTCCCCTGAGGTAGTGAGTTCTATCACAAGGGGGTGTCGAGGCCACAGTACATTAACCCTTCTGGCACTGGGTGGTTTGCTTTGACGTAAAAATGGAAAACAATTGTGGAGGGTGTTGGGAATATCCCTGGGTCCTGCTTCACTTGCACCAAGTTCTGTCACCTTTTTCTGCAAAGGCTTTCACAGTGGTGGATGCCAGGATAGCTGTGTTCTTGAATAATTAATGATTGCATTTGTCATTTGCAGAAATGTGTTTAGAGAGAGAGAAAACGAGTTTACAATGTGGCACGCAGGACCTAGTGAATGTCTTTCCTTCCTATCAATGCTCTCAGTCAGGGCATGTGCACACACAGGCACACCCGCACGCACACTCATATATACATGTGCACGCATGCATACACGCAAATACACTCACACATACATAATCCACATGTGCACATGCATATGTGGTGCACACTTGTGCATACACAATGCACTGAGGCAGGGCTCATGCACGCACAGGCACACATGTGTGCACTCACAAATGTTCAAGGAGGCAATCTGATTGTCTTATTTATTAGATTGTGCCCAAGACTCTTAGCCCTCTTAGAGTAAATATAAAGATATAAAATGGAAGGTTATTAAAAATAAAAGCAGAATTTAGGTCCAGAGAGACTGCCAAGATAGGAAGCTCACACCAGTCAGGGGCGCCCAGCAGAGAGAGACGACTGGGAACTGCACTGTGTGGTGTGGCTGCCCCAAATGTGGAAGCTCCCACAGTTAGAGGCTAGGAAGGGAGATCACCTTTCCTCACATATTATCGCAAAGTAGCTGGTCTTTGTCAACCTATTTGAGAGGCTTGTGGTTGATTCTGGGTGCTGTTCATTGGTAAGTTCCAAAAGGACTCCCTTTCCTGGTCATATCCGGGTCTCAGGGGAGATGAGGGAGCCAGCTTGCCAGCCTCACAGGGAAGGAGAGGCCTGGGACTCATGCTAGTCACTGAGTAGGGTCCCTTCATTCCTGATTTTACTCTGGCCTTTGATTCCACAATGGGCACCAGCATGTGACAAAGTCAACCATGCATTTTCCATGTTCTTTTTTGTTTGGGGTTAAATATTAATTAGCAATAGAGAGAGCATGGGATCCAGTCAGTGGTGAAGGGCTGAGGACCAGCAGGTGCCAAGCCAATTCATATATTCTCCATGTGAGATGTTAAAACAGTCAGGCATTTGTTTGCGAGCTTCAAGTTTGGTCTTGAGAAAAAACTATGCAAAGTCATTTGGGGAAAGGTACAGAAAGTGTCCCTTTCCTGAATAAGACTCCTTAATTCGTTCACCATGAACCTAACTCACAGAATGGGGAAAAGAGCCCCAGAATTGGTGGCTGAAGACCTGGGTTTGAGAAAGGGCTTTTTCACTTACCAGGTCTCTGCTTCTGGGCAATTCGCTTAACTACCTGCATGTTAGTTTCTTCATCTGTTAACTGGGAAATGTTATAGCAAAAGCCCTTTCCTCAAAAGATTATAATTGTAATTGCAGGAACTAATGGATACAAAATACTATAACATTTACTATGCTAGAGTCCCTGTTGTTTCCCCATCTAGAGGTCTGTGAGATTTCTGTGGTCAAATAAATTTTATGGCATTTATGTTAAAGGCCCTGATGAGCCCCACTGTAAATAAACAAACTGCCTAGTAGCATCAAAATCTAATTTTACCCTTGAACTCAGTCCTGGGAGCACCATTTAACATCCCATTTCACATGTTTTAAAAGATGCAAGGTCATAAAAAAAACCCTTCTATTTTGGCAAAAAACTAGCACAGAATGGGATGGAATTGATACCCAAGTCAGGAATGCATTGAAGATCATAAAGCACCCCCTACCACCCGCAAATATTCTGCTTGACATTTTTGCCAAAGTCTGGTCGTGGTTTAGTTCAATGATGCCTTGAAAACATCATGGCTACATCACCAGAAGTCAGGGTCCAGCGGAGATTTGAACAAGTTCTTTTCCTCCTGAGGATCTGAATTTCCACATTTGACCCAGGAGGCACATATCCGAGATCTGTGTGAACCACACAGAGCATCAGCATCAGCATCAGCATCACTGGGGTTTAAAAACACAAATTCCCCAGACCCAGACCTCAGACAGAAGCAGAACACCTGCACTGTCAATGGATTCCCCTGTGGTGAGTTTTATGCACACCACGGTTTAAGAAGCAGTGTTCCAGAAAACTCTCAGAACTATACCAATGCTAACATCCTTGGCTTGCCTTATGTTCACACACTTGAAGCAAAGACAAATAAAGGTCAGGAGCTCTGAACAAAAAGCAGTCTCTCTCTGCTGGGAAAACACCCTAAGACAAGGCCTAACACCCGGGCAATTCTGCACACCACATATCCAAAGCAAAGCAGAACCAGCCTGTTCTAACAGCCTTCCGCTATCATTCTAGAGAAACTTTGCACACGTATACATGGATACCTCCCTGAATGGGCCAATCTGGAGCCAGGAGTGTTGGAATGAAGCATAAAATATCACAGTATTGATTTAATAGCCTTTAAAAGTTCCCCCTGTTTGTCTCCCTACACACCACCATGCCCATAAAGCTGTCAGCATTCATTCAAATAGCTGCCGTCCCTCCTGACAGCATTCAGGAGGGATGTGGTTTGAGGGGGTCTGGCAGCCTTAACCCTGGACCACATCTGCCCAAACCCTCTCTGTGGGGGGTGGAATCTAGCTCCTATGACATACCTCATGGGACATAGTGGATCTGCCTCGTTCAAACTGAACGGTTCACTCCCTGTCTCCCTGCAGTGAGAATCTGAATTTATTTCAAGTGTCTCCTGTGTCTACCTGGGCCCACTAATACTTAACCTGTCCACACCTGTGTACTTCTCAGAATTTGTTTTATAGACTATCTTGCAGACCAGCACTGTCTAATGGGAACATAATGCAAGCCACAAAGCTGAACTACACATACAAGGAGAAAAATGTAAGATGTTCTAGTAGCTATGTTTAAAAAGATTTTAAAAACTGAAATTAATTTTTGAAACATTTACTAACATATTTCATTTAACCCAATATATTCAAAATATTATCACTTCAACATAGAGTCAATGTAAAAATTACTAATGCAATACTGTATTTTTCTGGACGACATTATTGAAATCCAATGGGTACTTGATGCTTGCAAGCACATCTCATTCTGAATTTGCCACATTTCAAGAAGGTAATAACAATGTGGGGCTACCACAGTGGACAGGGCAGTTCCAGACCAATAGGAGTGAGACTTTTCAGCTAACAATTCCTTTATCCACTCATTCAAACATGTTTCCAGCACTGGCTGTGATTGATACAGATCTGAGCACTAAACTGGGGAGATAAAAGCCCTCTGACATCTCTACCCTCCTGAAATTTAATCAGTTGGGCATGACATACTATAAGCAAGTAGAAGACTAAATAGACAAAATAATTTCAGACTTCAATAAAGAGTATTAAAGAAGATAAAAAACAAACAACAGGTTGATATGACAGACAGTAATTCAGAGAGAGGAGTGAAGTGTGTTATATCAAATTGTAAAGGAAGAATTTCAGAACAAAAGCCTCAATGGCAAGAATTCATTCATTTACTTTTTCATCATGGTAACAACAAAATATGCACTGTCTTAGGACCCAGGTGTATAAGGGGCTATATGGACAATTTAATGGAATTTCTGGTGCATGACTAAGCACTAGAATGTAGTGAATATTAGACTATAATCCCTATACAAGCGAGACATATATTCCCAGGGACCAGAAAACTGTCTAGTTCATATTACCTGTGCAGGATATAGTTAATGGTTAGACATGTGAATAAAAGAACAGCAATGCTTCATGAACCCTGGCTCTGAGATTTACAAGGTGTAGCGAAGGCTAAAAATGTTAATTCTGTGTTGGTTAGTTAGTTAGTTTTGGGGGTTGTAAGTTTTACCTGGTCTCTAAACAAGAGGTGCTCTCCATAGGTAGGTACCTCACCCTTCCTGCAGATGATGGCAGTAGATCTACCCAGTGGTTTGGAAAAGAAAGATCATTCTATGCTCATCTTTCGTAAGACATATGAATAGAAGACCAGGATCAGAAAAATGTGCTCTTAAGCACCAAGATAATTTGTGAAAATGCCAGGCCTTTCTAACTCAAGCAATTTGCCAAGATATGCGGAAACAAAATTAAAGATGTAAGTAAAGCTATTGCATTTCAAAGCGGTAAGAGCTAGTCTGAGTTTTGTTGCTGTTGTTTAAGAATTAGAGTATTTTATAAAACTCCGGGGAGAGCCTGACTCAAGAGATCAATGTTTTCAGAACAATAAAAAGTGATTCAGGAGAAGGGTCGCCTAACTAGTATATTTTTATTGCAGTCAAATCTGGTCCATTAAAGAAAAAGATACTTTTAGGACTTTTATTTATAGTGTTTATGCATTTTTAATACTTTACCTTCTTCCTCCTTCTGTGACTTTGATCTAACCAACTATAGTTCTGCCAATAATGATAGCTGACACATCTTAACGCTAACCTAATGCCTGGAACTTCACTATCTACTTTAAATGAATGATCTCATTTGGCACTCAAAACTGCACTATTATTTGGGGGAAATTGTTATCTTTATTTTACAGATGTAAAAACTAAGGCTCGTAAAATATAAAAGATTTGCCCAAGATCACAGGAGAGTGTTCCTTAAGTATTGGGTCGCAGGGCTCACATACTTAATAATTAGTGAGGACCTGGTAATAGTTTTCGATTGCTACCATAACAAATTACTATAAATGTAGTGGTTTAAAGCAACAACTCTGCCAAAAATCAGTTGAGCATCTTTTTGTGGTTTTATTTCTGGGTTCTCTATTCTGTTCCATTGATCTCTATGCCAGCACCACACCATCTTAATTGATGTAGTTTATTATCATCAGTCATGGAGATCAGGTAGCTCATTTCTACTACTTTATTCTTTTTATAAAGAATCTTAGAATAATCTTGTCTATATCTCGGTGGGATTTTGATAGCAGTTAAGCTAAAACAGAATATCAATTTGGGAGAATTTATACCTTTACTATGTTGAATCCTCTAATTCATGGAAATGATAAGTCTCTCGATTTATTAAGATCTTTGATTTCTTTCTTCTGTATTGTGTAGTGCTCTATACATGCTTTGTTAGATTTACAACTTTTTGCAGTGATTTCTTTTTTTGAGTCATTGTAAATGGTATTACAGTATTAATTTTGACATCTACATGTTCATTGTTAATATAAAGAAATGTCATTTTTTACACTTATATTCTATAACACCTTGTTAAACTCACTTAGTAGTTCTAGGTGTTTTTTTGGATTTTCCAGGTGTATAATTGTCATCCTCAAATACAAAAATTTTTGTTGACTCTTTTCTGATTTGCATGCTTTTTATTCAATTTTCTTGCCTTACTGCGCTTGCTGGAACTTCCAGTACTATGTTAAATGAGTGGTAAGAATGGATATCCTTGTCTTGTTAAGAATGTTAGGGCAAAAATGTTCAGTTTTTTCACCATTAAGTAAAATGTTGGTAATAGCTTTATCTTTGCTTTTCTTTCTTTTTTTGTGGGAACAAATACTTCTTATCAAGCTGGGAAAGTTTTCTGTTCCCATTTTCTGAGAGTGTTTATCATGAATGCTGAATTCTATGAAGAAGTTTTTTTTATGGATGCCCAAAGATTGATATGATTATGTATTTTTCTTCTTTAGTTTGTTAAACGGTGGATTACCACTCTAAGATCAAACTTTCTGTTTCAACCCTAACTGTTCTAGCATTAACTAGTAAGCTGTAATTTAATCTGGCACCAAACCTCCAAGAGTTAGCACATATCCCCATAAGGATCCACAAGATGTCCTTCACTTTGAATGCCAGGCATACATTATTGGGGTCCCCACTCACATTTCTGACTGGCTGGCTACTAATTCCAGAGTTCCCAAGATCCCTCCAAGCTTAATAACCTACTATAACGACTCGCAGAACCTAGAAAAGTGCTATATACAGCAGATCCTCAAAAAAGTATCAGATGCTATAGGAACTTAACTTTTGTTTATATCAATAAGCTTAAGTATGGTAAAATTGGTTTCATTGTATATAGGTTCTCTTAAAGTAGCAGAACCTATCAAGAACATTAAGTGAGGATTTGCCATGCTTAGGAGTACAGTTTTATTATAAAGGGCACAACTCAGGAACAGAAGTGAAGAGACACGTGGGGTGTGGTCCGGAAGAGTCCTGAACGTGGGAGGTTTCTGTGCACTCTCTCTACAGGATCAGAGTATGCTACCTGAGCACATTGATGTCTTCACCCATCAGAAAGTTGTCCTGAGCTTGGGGTCCATCGTTTTTATTGGGATTTCATTTTATCATCCAAATAGTTTTTATTGAGATTTCATTTTGTCACCCTAATATGGGATACTGCTGTCAAATTAGGATACTATTAACCACTGTTACCAATTAACAACCATTAACTTTTAACAATTATTATTAACAACAAGCATTGATTGTATGTGTATACACACATACATACACTCATACCATAAGACATATAATTGTCATTCATTAAATATTATTCCACAAAGGTTGATTCGCTTCTCACTTTCTTACTAGAATGAAAGAGCTGTGTCTTACTCATTTTATCACCTACAACAGTAACAGAATAGCTACCGTTCATTGATTCCCTCCTATATGCCAGATTGACTACATATATTTCATTTTCATTAAAGCCCCGTAAGATAAATACTATGATCTTCAACTACTGAGGAAGGAAACGAGTCTCGGAGAAGTGAGGTTATGTATTATAGAAATTACACAGCCCATATTGAAAACAATGGTCTTTTTGCCTTTAATATTGTAGTTGTTTTACTGCCTCTTTTCAAATAAGCTCTGCGTGGCTCCTGCTTCAACAGGTCCAGTGTAAGTAGCTCGATTGCTCCCCGTTAAGCCGGATAAGCTAGCAGAACAGACGTTGGCTTAGATTCTGAAAAGACCTCTGTAGATAGAGAATCCTCTTTTCTCCCTTAGCCTGTTAAACTGGGGGGAAGTGGGACCTTTTCAGGCTGGCGAAGTGATCACTTATCTTGCCTGTTAATCAGCCTTCCAAGTCTGTAACTCGCCTCTCCGAGGGCCATCCTGTCCTCCTGAGCCTCATATGCATTGATCCTTCAGCTTAAGCCCTGGGAGCTAGCTGCGTATCAACAAAATCCCTACTTTTATTTTTTCCCCAGAGTTATCAAAGAGGAGGTTATCGAGATGGGAGATACACTGAAGGCCGGAATCCACAGGACTCTGTGTCTGCTTAGAGGGTAGGGAAGACACTGAGGAGATGGGGAGCCCATGGTGAGTGGGTGGTTTTGCCTGCGCGAGACAGGGAGGGAAATCAGAGTCAGTGCTAACGATGGTAATGACGATGATAGATGAGTAACGTTTATTGAGAATTTAATACATACCAGGCCCCATTTTGAAAGCCTGACTGTACTAACTAGTTTAATTCTTACACTAACCCTTTGAGAAAGTGGTTCCTGCCCTCATTTTATGGATGTGAAAACAGAAGTAGGGGGGGATGAAGCTACTGGCTTGGGGTTGAGAATAAGAAGGGGAAACTGGCCAGGAGGCCCGTTTTGTGTTTGAACTCCAGGGAGTGGTATGGTATCCAGCTGGAAGTCCCTAAGCCACTTGTGCCTGCTCCATTTTAGGAGCGACCTGGTAAACTTGTGCCAATTCTTATCCAGTACTGCCCTGAACATCCGCCTCCCGATCTGGGAGTTTCCTTCAATGCAAAACAGGATTAATGATGAACCCGTGGCTCCCAGAGGTGTCTGTAAAACACGTGGCCCTTGCACAATGAGACGCATCCCTCCTGCCTTTTCCATATATGCACACGCGCGCACACACACACACAAGGGTGATCAGTAAGCGGGTTTTCTGCTCTTTAAAATAGCGAACGACAGGGATGAGTACATTCTCTGGGGGGGGGGGGGGGGGTTGTAGACATGCAGAGAGTGTCTCCCAAACCCAGCCGAAGGTGTAAACAGCAGGCACGGCGGAGACTAGGAGAGCGGGCTCCACTTGCTCCTTTAGGTGAAGTGCCGCTGTGGCTCACTCCGAGAGGATGGGTTTGCCTGCACGGTGACTGCGCCACTTCAATCTAAACTCCTCCGGGGATTATCCTAAAGACGCCAGCCAGCGAGACAGCATAATAATACCTCTGCAATTTTACTGCTCCTTCCTCCGCTTGGCAGGATGCAAGCGAGGATCTGTCTCTGCTAGTCCCTGGCCCTCTATTAGTTCACTCTTCAAGTGGCTGAGGGTAGAAAAGTTCAGCTCCTTTTTTTTCCTCTCCTTCCCCCTCCGTCCCCTTCCTGAATCTTTCAAGGCAGCCAGGTTGGGAAGCAGCAGTACCCAGATGTGAGGCGCTGCCGGGTTCCCCGGGGCTACCGTACACTGGATCCTGGGCCTCTGGCAAATGGCCTTCACTCAGCTAGACTTAAACTATCATGACTTCTCCACGTATTCTCCCTGGCCTAGCCTTGCTCCAATTCTACCCACCCCCAACTCTGCACACACACAAAGCAGATTTTTTTTTAAAGGCTGCTGCTTGACTTCCCAACTTTAGGGGTCATCCAATATTTGTTTTCTCCATTTTCTGTGAGCCCCTGAGATTTCCCTCATTTCTGTGTTTAAAAAACTGTGATGTGGGCCATTTATCATAGGATAAAAAACAAACATTTTAATATGACATAAGCCGCTGTTTCCTGCAGTCTTTGTTTCCTAGATTCTACCTCCCTTCCATCCTCACCCCTTCATTCTGAGGACCTTTCAGTTTCAGACATTTGTGCAGTGATGCCTTTTACTGCCCCTCACCCCACCCAGTCTTCTGCTTTTAATATTGACCTTGCTTCCTCATTGATCCCTGCACACAGTCAGGTTCATTGCCTATGGCCCATCTCTAGTGGGCTAGACCCGAAGCCAGGTCTGTCCAGCGAGCGGAGTTCCTAAGGCAGAGATTATTCACTGTTCACCAGTATCTACTCTGCTCTTATTTAATTAGAGAAACCCTAAATACTAGTACATTAACGACCGATAAACTATAGACAACACATTATAGCTGGCCTTACATTTTGTTATGGTTAAGGGGTTAAATTCTAGTCCTTAGTATGTGAATATAAGTAATATATGTTGCATAAAAGAAATGGCTATATACAAAATTGCCCCCGCCCTTCCCCCAATTCCTGGAAGGGGATTAGCGTGGGAGAGTTACATGAGACTCAGGTGTGAAAGACACATTTTGAGTGTGGCGGAGCTGCCCTGTCAGCCTTGGACAGCTCAATTCTACATGAACGCATAAAAAACAACAACTTTGATTGGCTGAAGCCATTATATTTATGTTGGGGTCTTTTGGTTGTAGCTTGGATCATGATTATGGTAGGTAGATATCCAATAAATATTTTTAATGAATAATAGATGGGTGAATTCTGATGGTCAGAGGAACTTTCCTCAGTCATTGTTCCTTTCTTGTCTCAGAGCAAAGAATCTTCCGTTGTCAATAAAACATAAAAGTGCACAGGGATTTGACTAGATATAGAGATACAGATATGGACAGAGACATACACATAGGCATAGGTATAGATATAGATAAATAAAGACAAAGATAGAAAGACAGAAACAGAGAGGGAGAAAAGAGACACTTAAAAAGGAGCAACCAGTGGTTAATCATGGAAACCATCAACGTGCATCAAGTATGCTAGGCACTGATCTAGGTGTTGTAAGTGCATTAGTTTACTTAATGTCCATAACCACTTTACAAGTAGGTACCACTATTATCCCCACTTTACAGATGGGGATACTGAGGGTCATTTAGGGTAAATGGCTTGCCTGCAGTTACACAAGTTGTGTTGCCCAGTTATGAACCCAGGTAGTCTGACATTAAGACCCTAATACTTAATGATTGTACCCTATGGCCTTCTGAAGGATAAAAGTCACCAAAATTACAGAATTACAGAGCTGAAAAAATATTCAAAAGCATCTAGTTCAGTTTCCTCGTTTTACAGATAAGGAAAGTGTGGTCTAGTGAGGGAAAATAATGATTTGCTTAAAGTGACACAGATAGGGATTTCCTGTTTCAGAGAGCAATGAATGATTCCAGGGATGGCAACTGCCATTGACTGGTATGCTGAGAATAAAAAAGGAAGAGCGCAATGACAGAGGAATGACACATGTCATGTGCGTAGGGGGAGTAAGTGGCAGAATGCATGTAATGCATGTGTGCTAGAGTATTTGGTTCCAATTACTCATTCCCTATTACACATTCCTATTCTTTGTCATGTAACTTTATAGTGTCCTTCCATTGTACACATAGTCCTGTACTATTGAAAAGGAGCTTGGTCATGTGATGTGATGTGGTCAATGGAATATCAAACAGACAGGATGTGAGCAGAGATACACATGGGCTTGCACAGATTGGCTTGCACTTGCACTCCTATGATTTTCTATAATAAAAAATGCCTCAGAAGATACTAGTTGAAGGAGAGGATGGAGACACCAAAGTCAAATGTGAATCCTAGAAACACAACCATTGGATCTACAGACTAAAGCTTCATTGCCTAAGCCAACCCACAGATTCATGAGTGAGAGAAGAAGTGCTTGTTGTCAGCCACCAAGATTTGGGGTCATTTGTTATTAGATCATTATTAGGATAATAGGTAACAAATATAGCATGATTCATCTTTGTCAAATGTACCTTACACTAGACTATTTCATAACCACTTCACATTTATTTTATATCAGCTTACTTGCTACAGCTCCCAAAATCGGGATGTTTGAAGGGACACGAGTCCGGTCCAATATGCTTTTATGAATTTGTAGAAATTTGGGGTAGGTGTCAAAAGCCGACAGCTTGTTAGAAACAACGTCTCCTTTAGAAAGTATATAAACTCTCCTAAAAGCCATGGGAAAAATTAGCTAAAATACTGTAGGATTTCTAAACATGGGACATAATAGTTCAGTCTATGGAGGTATCAGCATGGGAGAGTGGGGCTTATTCCTTAAAATCATTCATGTCATAATACTGGTTGACTATACATTGGTACTTCTCATCACTCTCTATAATTTTCTTACTATAATATATTCGTTATTTGTGATCAAGGATGTCTGCATCAGCAAATGAACTAGGTAAGGGCTTGAATGTTTTTCTTCTAAATCAAGGTTAAAAGTTTGGTGATCTTGTACAGTGTTAGGATCTGATTTCTGCTGTGGTAATCACCTCTGTTTCGTGTGTCCCACGGAGTTCCTAGATACACAAGTCATAGTAAGCACAGGACTAAAATGATTGTTAATTGCCCACACACCTGAGATTGCAGTGCAACTTTCCAGGGAAAGATTGGGTTGGGTGTGCATGACTTCGGTTTAGGGTCTAAATAGAGCCTTTTACTCCCCCTCTTGCACAACTGCCCATCCCCCAATATACACCTCCAAATCTTATGCTTTTCTCTACCTGCTAGAAGGAAACGAAAACAACATGGCCTGGTCTGAGCAGCAGCACATCGCTCAGTTCATCAGTTCCACATAGGAAATGGAAGAAAAAGCACAGAGACAAGACCTGCCTACTCCAAGTGGCCCACTCACTCTTTGCCTGAATAAGTATTTGAGAAGTGTGGGATCCAGCGAAAGCCGTGGGAATCTTGCCTCCTAAGGAAATGTGGCCTCTTTTTCCTTCCTTGCCGAGTGCCTCAGTCATGACGGATGTGGAAAGAAGTATTGCTTTTCTATACGTTCTATCACCATACCTCATCATCTATGTTAGGTCCAAGCAGAATATAAACATTCAAGCATGTTTGTTGATTAAATAAAGACTTGTGCTAGAGACAATGGAAGCTAACAAAACCAAGTAATAATATGTAAACCAGAAGAACTAAAAATCTATCAAGAGGGATCAGAAATGCACAGAAATCAGTTGATCAATACCTATTTGTTGTCCTGAGTGGTAGGACTTGGAGATACAAAGGCAACTGAGATAGACTATCTGTCCTCCATGAACCCATGTTCAGAGGGACGACGTCCTCAATTACACTGATAACTCAGACAAAAGCTATGGCAGAGCTAATGTGGAACCAAAGGGAGAGAGAGAGTAACCTCAGATCAGACCAGGAGGACTTTCTAGAGATGAAATCCAAACTGATGTTGGAGAATGAGCTAAGGTGAGAAAGAAGGATAGGTAGGCAGGAGTAGCAAGATAAATCATGAAAGCTTGCAAAATCCTGGCATGTTTGAGATAAAAGTAAAGTTCTGTATGGTTAGAGTACAGGTTGTATATGTGTGTGTGTCAGGGTGTTGGTCTGGGAGGGGACATGATAAAGTTGGGCAGACAGAAAGTGGCCGATGATGTTTAACTACAGCTCAGTGGAAGGTCAGTAGAATAGATGGTTGGCATAGAGCTGAGGAGTAAAAAAGAAGTTCTTCACGCATGAGGTAATAGGAAAAGATAATTCTAACAAAAGTTAACAAAAGCTATTATTCTTGAAATTTTAATATGTCATAAATGTTAGACACATACCATCTTGTATCCTCACACTCTCTCTCTCTGATGGTCTACTTTTTATAGATGAAAAAAAAATGAAGTTCAGAGAGGTTGAGTGGCTTGTTTAAATCACACAGTTGGTAAGGGAGAGAGCAGCAGCTTTAGCCCATGTCTGCATGCTCCCCGAACAGATGTTCTTAACATCTAGATCCTGTAACTGTGAGATGCACTTCAAAGACAGGCTAAATGCGGAGATGCAGAGATAGCGTTTTACATTTTATGTGAAGACCACAGCACTGGCCAGCCCCAGAGTTCTAAAGTACCAGGCCCCATTATGGAGCCTGAGAAGCTGCAGAGATTATAAAATGGATCCCCAGGGGTCTGCACTTACCCCCCTAGTGCATTCTCCCAGAAGAACCTGCTGCCATCTATTCCAGGAGACAGATATTCACCCCGAAGTTGTAAAGAGCAATTTATAAAAAGTGCAACAAAAAAGTAAAACCTAGTACTTGCAGCTGATGGTTGGACAAACTGGGGCAGAGAATAGTTTATTATTATTTAATTTTCCAAAAAGAGTGCACAGTTTCATCCTATTTATAATAAAAATCACTGATATAACAAAAGCATCTCATCAGCAGTCATTTCTACAAATAGAGCATTGAAGCTTTAGATATTAACATGTGTTATAAATGTCATTGATATATTAAGACTTTCAGACTGTCTATCTAAAAATAGAGGGAAAGCCAGAGGGAGGAAGAAGGAAGACACAGGACTAATTCAATCAGAAAATAGGAAACCTGTTCTTGCACAATTAAGCCTTATTTGTGAGCAACACAAGTAAACACCTGAATTTGATTTATGGTTTAAATTCTATTTATCAGCAGAATGTGATGCAAAAAAGGAGGAAAGAGACAGAAGAGAGGGAGGGAGGAAGAGAGAAATGAAAATATGTGGAATTCAGGGATTTTTCATATGAAAAAGACTCAGAAATTGTGCTCTCCAACCACATCACCATGCACGTGGGGAAAACTGAGTCTCAGGGAGGCTATACAATTCAATCTTCATCAGTGTTACATGCTGTTAGACAAGGAAAGCTTCAGAAATCTGAGCTCTAAATCAGATGTTAAAGGAGAGAACTGGTATTTTTTTTCTTTAAAAAAGTGGAAAGCTCTGTTGGTCAGGGAAACCGCCTTGGGAAGGCTTGGGCATCGAGTTAGAAAAAGAAAGGAAAGGGAGAACAAACTATGTTTTGTAACTGCCATTGGACAGGAGTCGTGCGTACACATGTTTTATCCAGCTTGATACTCATGAGTGCCCTGGAAAGTTAGACCCATTTTATTCATGAACACTCAGGGAAGTTAAGTCATGTGCTTATGAATAAACACTTAAACTGGTTTCACTGATTCTTGTCCCCTGAGGAGCCAGGCCCATTCTCAGCCGCACAGTCCAAGGACAGAGTTCCCACTGGCCATTTCAACTTAAGCCTTCACGTGGGCACCACAGGGCCCTGAGAGATAGTGCAGTCACCAGGGCCCACCTCCTCACCGCGTGGAGGGGTTCCCTTGAGATAGCAGGAGCCCTGGTATGTGTTCCTTTTTCTCTGCTTGGCCTAATCCCTTAGCACCGATTCCTTTCCCTTTAACTCTGGGAAAAATTATAGAGCAGATCAATTCTGTCCTACATTACACACAAGGTTGCCTGATTCAATTACAAAAAGAATAGCAACCAGTAATTGTACAATTAAGTTTTGTATTGATGAACTGTACAAATAACTAAACGTCTAATTTTTGCCTTGAATGTAACTCATCATAACAGATGTTCCAGAGCAGGCCACGGAGGCAGGCCACATGGGGTGGCAAAGGGCATGTGGGAGGAGGGAAGAAAGAGAAGAGGTTTTGTGGGATTTAAAAATAAATACTATGAAAAAAGGTGGTTGTAGTTTGGCAGTGCAAAGTGGTGCTTTGATATTGCTATTATTATTTTTAGGGCCCTCTCAAGCTTCCCTGGAGCCCCATAGCCAAAGAAAAGAAGGTTTCTCCATTTCTCCTCCGCCTATACCTCCTCATTCTGCTTCTTTTCTCGTTCATCTGGTCATTGAAATGACAAATATTTTCTTTTTATTTCCAGACTAAGACTTAGCTCATAATGACTTAAAATAACCCCTAATTCATTTTACATCTGCTTTTTAATTTTTAGAAATACAAATTATTATTATGGTAAGGCAATATTATGGTAAGGTTTTGCTTAAAGTAAAACTAAACTACATAGAAGTCTACAAAATAGAAAGTGAAGTCTCTTCCCTGATCTCACCCCCCAGGGAGACCACCACCAGCTGGGAGGCAGCATCCAGCATCCAGTGTAAGCAGCCTTGCTCTGGCTCTTTCTATTTGCCTTTGTATTCCAGCTCCAACACTTCCAACTTGTGTGTCTTTGGGAAAGTGACTCAACTTCTCTGGTCTCAGCTTTCTCAGGTGAAAAACTGAGACTCAATGTCATGACCTATCTCTCAGCATTGCTTGTAAGGATTAAATGAAATAATGTACATTAGTCCAATGCCCGACCCGCAATGAGAACTCCCACTTAACCTTCTAGCATATACTCCAGGATAGCCTTCCAGACACACACACGCATATGAACAATGGTTAACTCTATACATTATGTTCAGAGAATGCTTTTTTCCCCTTAAGCTATTATGTGGGCCTCTTCCAATGTCTGCTGACATGAGTCTTCTTTTTAAACATTTATTTCATTTAATGGATATACCTACTCAGTTCTTTACTGATAGTAATTGAGAAGGTACCCTCTGTATTTTGGTTTTCTTTTTTTAAGCAATACTGCAATAAATGTCACAACACAGATATTTCAAAGGCTCCACAATTGTATCACTTAAGTGGCCCATTTGTTATATGAAGCACTACTGGGTTGTATGATCTCCTTTGAAAAGATGAGGAAGAGAGTCCCAATAGTCATTTTGCTTGGATTTTCTTTCCCTGACTGGTCCCATGGCAGTTCACTCAGCAAAGGTTTATCTGGATGGTGCCCAGTGCATTCAAAGATGACTCAGCACTGCTGTGTGTGTGGAGACCTCGGGGTGTGATAGAGACATGAGACATGGGTACTATAGGGACACTGAGGCATTCAGCACAGCAGAAACAAACTTGCAATTCTTGCCTAATTTTGGTAGAAAATCACTGGAATTTATATTATTGCTGTTCTCTAAATGTCTCTTGGGCTTTGACTACTCACAAGATTTTTTTTTTTTGAAAAAGATGGCGTCAGGATCCCTGGGACCTGAGGATGACCTGGGTCTTAGAAGAGCCTGACTGGGTTGATCTGTTCTTATCCATATCCTGCCTTCTAGGCATCCCAGTACAACCACAACCAAAGGGGACTATTAGAAACCTCTGATTTCTGAGTTTTCAGCTGCTCGGCTCTGCTGTGCTTAGGAAAATACATCCCTGCAACTTTTTGAAAATATCAGGCAAAAACCATGAGACTTGGGTCTGCTGAAGCAACCAGAAGGAAAACCAGAGAAAACAACAAACGGGGAGAGGAAAAAAAGAGCTGACATTTCCTTCTAGATTGAATAATGCATTTGAATGTTTCATTTTGCTGTAGAGTGAAATGGGCTTAAGGGGGAAAGAGGTGAAAGGGGAAAGAAATAAGAAAGATAGAGGGACGTGTAACCTCCCAAGAGATGGGCATTGCGATCCAGACAGTTCTTTCTCAGCTGAGCTTAGTTGTATAGTTCTATAGTTCACCACTGAGTTTTGTGTTGGATGTTTGGAGGTATCCCTGGTGCCCTTGTTACACCTGTAATAGAATGTGCTGGGCATGAGATGATTCTGCCACTGCAGGACTTATTGCAACCTGTCCAATTTCCCTCTTTGAGTCTTCTTTCTTCTCCTCCCTCCCCTCCTCCTTCTTCTTCTTTAAATTTATTTAATTCCACATCTCTTTTTTCCTCACATTTTTAAGTTACAGAGTAGAGGCTCAGTAAATATTTGCACACAACCATGTAAACATTTCCTTCCCTTAATTGTAATTATACAAAAAACAACAGGACTAGATCAACGCCACACTAAAAATATTTAGGACAATATATGAACTTTGTGAAACAAAATATGCTTCACTTTATCCCAAATGATTGTCCATTAAGAATGTGTGAAGAAGGTCTGCACATAACTAGACTGAGACTCACATATATTATGAAAATGTTCTTTTGGAAAACAATTTCCTAGATGGATGCAAATTATAGTTAAGACTTCTGTAACTTTCTTAATTAGCATGTAGTATTTAAAGAAAAATATGATTTCACCAATTAAATTTTAACAGTACTCAAAATAAGTTGCAAAATTTAAATGCAAAGTAGATGGAAATTTTTATTAACATTTGGCACAATTGCTTAAGAGTAAAAACTCCCTATCAACTTCTAGTAAAACTTAGCATGTAAGAGATCACCTAAATATGTGGTAAGGAGGATGAGAAGAAAGACAGAAGTAGGAAAGAAAGAAAGGTATAAAAGAAAGAATTGGAGAGAATGACAAACAGGCAAGGGGAAAGAAAGACAAGAAGACAGAACATACGTGCAAAGGTAAATAATCACCATTACTTTTGGATGCTACGACGATTGAGAAAACATTTCAAAGGAGTAAACATTCACTGTGAGTGGGTGCTAGGGGGAATCTCTATGGAGAGTCCAAATGGAAATTATTTGAAAATTTGTAAGAACCTTGCCACATCACCAGCAGAAAGTAAAGGGGAATGTTTAAGCTCCTGGATTAGTGAACAGGCATTCCATATCAGACTAGACTGGTTTCCCAGCTTTTCTACTCACTAAATCTATGGCCTTGAACCAGTTACTTAACTTCTCTGGGCCTCAGTCCCTTCATATGCAACATGGGAATTATAATTCCTAGGACCATAGGAAGGATGGAATGATGTATTACTTGCTGAGAGTTTAGAACAGAGTCTGTGTAGATTATGCCCCTTGTTGCTGCTATTCCTCTTCTTCTTCTTATTATTATCACTAATATTACCCTTTTGGAAAATAAAGGCTCAATATTTATAAGGAACCTTACATGTATTTATTCCCTTTGGCCCAGCAATCCCCCTCCTGGAAATGAATCTTAAGAAAATAATTCAACAAAAGGATAAAGCTAAAGTGCTCATCATTATAGCATTAACCATAATTGTCAAAAAAGGGAACAATTTAAATGTCCATCAATAGGGGAATCATTTACAGTAAATTATGATATATCAACATAATAGGATATTATGCGACCATTACAATGATAATTATGACAATGTAGCATCATGAACAAATGCTTACCATTTAATGTTAAGTGAAAAAGATATAAAATGATATATATAGTACAATTGTAGCATTGTAAAAATATGCATGCATATTGGCACATACTGGAATCTTATATGCAGAAATTAAAATAATTATTTTTGGATGTGCACTTAAAGATTTTTTTCCTTTTTACAAATTGTTTTATAATATTGTTTTGAAACCATCTATTCAGTAATAAAAAAAACATGTAGCAGAAGATTACTAAATAGGCATACTTGTTATAAATCATATCAGTGAATTAGTGGTAAAACAGATTTACTTAGAGACATGCATACAAGGGCTTTGGGACATTTATGTGGGCAATATTTATAAATAATAAGCAAATAGCTAACACATATAACTTCTACTAGGTGCCAGGTACTATAGCCTGTGTGCTTAATTTATTTTATACTTTGATTTTTTTATAATGATACTAATTTAGAGATAAGAAAACTAAGGCATGCTTACAACTATCCGTAGGTCACATAGCTACTAAACAGTGGAATGGGATTTGAATCTAATCCTAGTCTTATCCCAAAATCCATGCTCCTGTCGCATGCACTGTCTGCAACCAGAAGTGGCTTCGTGGGTGTGTGACCATTGCAATCACTCCCCACAGAGCCCCCTGCTCAGAAGGATCCCATGCCTGGGGTTTAATGCTCTATTGTTGCTGTCCTGAAAGGCTTAATAAGTTTATCTTTGAATTTGTGTTTTGAAATTAAACTCTGATGGGACAATGATCAGGGGCTGAGGTCTTGGATCTACCTCCCTGAGATGTGTTTGCTCTCTAACCTGGTGCCCTGGGCCCTGCCCAGACTCCAGCTCTTCCTCCTCACCTCATAGCCACTGCTACCTTCCTTCAGGAAGGTGGTGACCGGATCACACTGGCAGAGCAAAGAGCAGGCTCCATCAGCATCCTCTATCCCCAGGGGGGCCTGCATGAGATTAGAGTTGGGCCTGTGCCTGGTGGCATCTTTGAGTGGCACAAGGCTGTAGGTGTCTTGCCCTGGTTGGCATCACCGTGATGCATTTAGTGGGCAAGTCACCAGCAGCCTCTTATCTACCCTTGATCCAGGTATGAAACACCCTCCTATTGTAATGAGAGATTGGAATGCCTTGGGTATTACTCCTCTGCTATGGGTTGGAGCAAAGGACCTATGGGAAGTGAAGACTGACTTTCCCACATCTGATCAAGGCATGGTCACCTGAACTATCTACTTCAAACTGATCCATATAAATTACGAAGCTGACCCTACATTCTGATATGGTTTTATATATTAACAAAAAAGCATAAATGTGATTAAAATGAAGACTCCTGGCCTTGACCTACTACAAATCAGAGGACACAACAGAGGAAGAATCACAGAAAAGATGTTTCTGCCAGTGACCTATGTTCTGTACAATTTTATTCAGATGATATGACTTAGTCCATGGGTAGAAGTTACATTATGTTAGTTGTCTGCACAACCTGAAGTCATGAGCCAGCTTTCAGCAGATGCTGTATCATCAAGGAGGTGATGATGCTCCATGGTTGACACACATGCTTGTCACCATTTCCCTTGGATTGGAATCCAGGTGTGCCATAACCATGTCACCTGTGTGGCCTTTCACTAGTTACTTCATTCATTCATAAAAGGCATAAGGTCATCTCTTCTCTCATTGTTTTGAGAAGTAAATTAAGTAATGCCCATAAAGTAGCTATTAGTATAGGGCCTGGGACAGAGCAAGGACTCAGAAAATTTTATTTGTTACCCAGATCTGAGGCTTATACAGCATCCTAGACATGGAAGTGAGAATTTTACGCTTCAGATACCATGTGGGAAGGGGACAATGAAGGATGACATTCTGTTGCGAAAGTTTAAGAACCAGGTATTTTTATCTCCCCATGAGTTAAGCACACCTGAACAGCAGGTACTAACAGATACAACCAATATATATATATTTTTTTTCTCAGAAACATATTTCGAATGTGCTCATATACTCCTTTAAAGGCTTGGTTGAGCTCCCAAAGTTTTGTGAAATGCCACATGGTGGAGACTACTTTGGTTTGAAAAATCAGAACAGGTGCTCTCAGTTTATTCTTTATCCATAAAAATAACCTGAGCATTTCCAAGTGGAGTCTGATATTTTTAGAATTTCAAGGAGATTATTTGATGCATAGAAATTCCCTTCAGAGGGACACTTTCATTTATATATCCTTTTAATGAATAAGTTAGTGATAAGTTAGCTAGGCAGTGAGGAAAGAAACCAATATTGTTGACAATTTTTCTTATCCTCACCTGAGAACATTTTTTTCATTGCTTTTAAAGAGAGAGGAAGGGAGAGAGGAGACATCAACAGGAAAGAGAAATATTGATTGGTCACCCTCCGTACACTTCCGGACCAGGGGTCGTACACATAGACTGGGGATCGAACTCACAACATTTCAGTAACAGGATGACGCTCCATCCAACTGAGTCACACTGGCCAGGGCTGTTGACAGCTTTTAATGCTATAAAAATCTTTGCATACACTTCTAAAGCCAATTTGACTGAGGCATAACTTAAAACACTATGACAAATGTGCTTATTTTAAGTATACAAATCAACGGGTTTTAACAAATGTGTACATTCCACTGATCACTGCTTCAATCAAACTGGAACAGGCCCATCATTTCCCAAAGTTCCACTGTGTCACTTCCCAGTTAACCTCCCACCCTCTACTCTGGGCAACACTGATCTGATTTCTATTACAATAGATTAATTGATCTAGCCTAAACCTTCATGTATGTGGAACCATCCATAATCTACTTCTGTGTTGGCTGCTTTTGCCCAGGGTTCTTGAGAGAGAGTAAGGTATTGGCTTGCACAATTCTGGATACTGAGGAGTCCCATGATCTTTTGTGTGCAAGCTGGAAACACAGGAAAGCTAGTGGTCTAGCTCAAAGGCCTGATGGCCAGAAAGCCAATGGTATAGATTCCTGTCTGGGTCTGAAGGCCTGGGAACCAGGCACTGAGAGCAAGAGAAGGTTGATGTCCTCGCTCAAGGAGTGAGGCGAAGAATGAATTCAATCTTCTTCCACTGTTTTGTTCTACCCAGGCCTCCAGTGGATTACATGAGGTGCCCACCTACATCGGGGAAAGCCTTCTCCTTTACTCAGGCCACCAATTCAAATACTGATCTCATCTGGAAACACCATCATAGACATATTACAAATAATGTTCAACCACATATCCAGGTACTTTGTGGCCCAGTCAAGGTGACACATAAAATCAACCATCACACCGATGACCTGCAGTACTGGCAATGTCTCTGTATTGCTAATTATTACATACTATGGATATGACACATTTAGTTCATCCATTCACCTGGCTTTGCATACTGTTCAGTTTTTGACTATTTCAAATAAATCTGCGTGAACATTCCTGTGTAAGTCTTTTGTTGTGAAAGTATGTTTTTATTTCTTTCAGATAAAGAGACATTTTCTTTTCTACTGGGGAGATTTTGGGCCATGTGTTGGGCACATATTTTTATCTTTATAAGATTCTGCCAAACTTTTTTCAAATGCTTATGTCATGTTGTACTTCCACCAGCCACGTGCGATAACACTTGTAAATTAATAAATTATTTCATAATTAATTATTTTATTGGTGATGAAGACAGAGCACTTTAAATTTCCACGAAACGGCCCCACAACAAATTTCTCTGTGAAAATTGTTTCTTTCTTCTTAACGAGTAACAAGAAGGGTCATTGTACATCTCAAATTGATCACAAAACTGCTTTCAGAAACTGAAGTCCTCAGATTTATGACTGTTGTAAAAATAAATTTTGGCACAATGCTATGTATGTAGAGTTTAAAATACCATAAATTTGATGAAAAAGATTCAAAGTGAGCAATATAGGTAGTATGTTATCAAGCAGGAAGAGCTGCTTATATTCCAACTACAAATAATAGATTTGGGATATATATTGCTTCCCTTTCCTGGAATATGCTAGCAGAATCTTATCCTATATTGTAGAAAAGTAAATAGCTTTGCCATAGGGGCTAGTTTTATCACTGTTTTAGTCCATTTGGGCTGCTATAAAAAAATACCACAAACTGGATAGCTTACAAACAATAGAAAATGGTTGGGTGAGGACCCTCTTCCAGGCCATAGACTTCTCAGTATCTTCACGTGGCAGACAAGACAAGGGAGTGCTGTGGGATCTCTTCTATAAGAGCATTAATCCAACCCACGAAGGCTCTCCCCTTAGAACCTAATCACACCCCAAAGGCCTCACCTTCTAACACCATAACTTTGTGGGTTAGGATTTTACCATACAAATTGGGTGGGGGCGGGGAGGACACAAATATTCAGATCATAGCAATCATACATTGTAGTTGTGTTCACACTGTCCATGAAAAGCAAAAAATAGAGAATAATTGCAGGATTGCAACTGGCGCTGACTAAAATTTCAAAATCTGTCTCCATAGTCTCCTGGCATAGGCCCAAGGAGGCAGAAAACCTTCAGAAAATGAACTGTATTCCTCTTTGCACTTTCTGGATCCAAAGACTCTGCAGGGATTCCTGGGTGCTCAACAGGTGCATGGTAAAGGGGACTAAACTTATCTCTATGTCCTGCAGGTCATCGTGAGCTCAGATCATAGTGATACACAATTATTAATCCTCGTGTATAATACTTCATAGGCCTTGAAAGACTCTTATTCGTGATCTGTCTTGATTGAAAGACTGTTCTAGGAAGCCTGTAAAACAGGGACTCTTACATTCACTCTGTCCTGGTGAAGAATGGAAGCTTATCGAGGAGTGGGGGGTGTTGGCTTTCCCAAGGTCACACTGATGACATCACTGCCATGATCTTGGTATCCATGTCACATTGAAGGCCTTCGACCCTTCAACTCCAGTGATCCATGAGCAACCATCATGCCTCCAATGAATTTTGTACATTGAAAAACATTCCTATGTGTGCTCAATAGTAGAAGTTTTGTGACCTGAATCATAATGTCACCCCTTTTCATCTCTTCATTCCTGTTGCCTTTGTGAAGGTAGCCTGAGATCCGTGGTGGAGGCGTGAATTAAACTTATAACTCCTGATGACAAAATCCCTGGGCCAGGCGAGAAACTGTGTTTATACATAATAATCTCATCAGGGGGTTATGAGGCCTAATTAATTACTGTTTGCAAAGCAGCCTGGAATAGGAAGATGAAAGGTTTTACCAGAGTGTACAGTATCGATGGCAGTTTAAGCATGGTGCGTACAGAACTAGCAAAAATGACATACAGCCAGCGAGGCAGAGAATCAGTGGGGGGGGGGGGCTTAATTAGTGGAACACCTGCATATCCCTGAGATTCTGGGGGCCACAAGTTCAAACCTAAGCAGCTAAACTTGTATCTTCATCCTTCCACTGTAGTTAGATGAATGGACCACAAACATGGTCCACCTCAGCAGCAGTTTAGATATGACCTGGGAGATAGACCGTGTGTATCTTTTGCTTTGAAGGATTGTGTTTATAGCAGACAGAATGATGGAGTGATAGTTCCCTGCTCACCTTTATTTGTAAGACCATACCTGGAACTGTTGTTTACATTTTAATAGATATTTGCACTCCCTTGGAAAGAACATTTATACTGTTATTTGGAACTGTGACTAAGCTGAAGGTTGAGGTCTATGGACAAAAAGAGAGGGATGTACAAGTTCACTGACCAAAAGTAACTGCACAGGCTCATTTGACCATAATTTCGTAACTGGGTAGTCACATGCCAGACTTATATCTTCTTTAGTAAAAGGTTACAAGTCAGCCCTGCCCGTTGTTCTTGTGCATCTAGGTTAACACACCTTTGAAATGTCTGAAGTGATCCTCTTTTCCAGACCCCTCAAAGGTATAACCACCTTCCAGGGAGCACATAATCTTGTTAACTGTCCTATTCCTTTCTTTCTCCCACCCTCATAATCTTTGTTACATTCCCACCTTACTTTAAAATGCATAAAAGAAATGCAAAACTGTCATTTTGGGGAGTTCTTCAGATCTTGCTTCCCACCTTGCTGTCATTTTGGCTCAAATAAATTCTTGTAAAATTTCTCTATAGGTTTGAATATTCTTACATTGGTGGGTCAGATTTGGGTTCCAATTTCTTCTACTTGCTAGTTGGATTGACCTAACATCTTGAGCTCATTTTTATCATCCAAAAAACGGTTTGTTGTCAATGGGGGATTTAAATGAGTGCTCTGTAGGGTACCTGGCACATTGTAACTATTTTACAAAAGATAGCTTTAACCATATAGGACAAAGATCTCACATGGCATCTTCTCACATCTTCATTTAGGAAATGAGGACCCCCAGAAAGGGAAGCTTGTTTAATAGAGGTAGAGACAAGTCTAAAAACTTAAGTGAACATAATTCTCAATCCAACTTTTACTTCCCACACTATTAAACTAAGATGCCTTGAGAGGAAGTGAGATTCCTATGACTATAAGATTTCACAAATAATTTAAATTATGTTATTTCATTATATTAGGTTTTTTTAGAACCAGCTTTGAAGTGTTCCTGGGGATGAAGACAGAGAGATCGGGGTTCAAAACTCACCCTACAAACTCACTGTGTGATCCTGGGCTATGCCAGAGCCTTAGTTTGCCTTCTGTAAGAACTGTGGCCATATATTGTTATGGATGGAATGTTTGTATTCCCCTAAAATTCATGCATTGATGTCCTTGCTATCAATGTGATGGTATCAGGAGGTTGGCCTTTGGGCAGTAATTAGAATGAGTTGAGGTAATCAGGATAGAGACCCCATATAGGATTCTTGTCTTTACAAAAAGAGGGAGAGACTAGAACACACCCTCTCCCCTGTGAGGGACACAGGAAGAAAGCAGCCACCTGTAAGCCAAGAGGAAGGCTGTCACCAGAATCTAACCATGCTGGCCCCCTAATCTCAGACTTCCAGCCTCCAAAACTAAACAAATTAAGATTCTGTTGTTTAAGCCACCTAGTATATGGTGCTTTGTTATAGCATCTTGGGCTGACTAAGACATACTTTATCTCTAGCTGCATATCTACATGTAGATATTGATATAGATATGTAATAACATCATTTTGACCCTGAAGACATGAAGATAAATAATAAACACTAATTCCAATCTCTCTCTTTTTTTTTTTTTACTACAAAAGCCAATATTTGAGCTTCAGTTCCTTGTTGACTGAATGATCTTCTTGGTTCTTGGATAATAGGGTGAATTTTTGGCAATCATTCCAGAATCTAATGTGTTTTGGGATAAGGAGGGAAAACTTCAGATGAAAAATGTATTTGTATGTGTAGTTTCATTATTATTATTACTTACCTGCATCCAGAGCAACTTCTGGGGAGAAAAAAAGCACCAGCAAGTTAGCAGGAGTGTGATTTATGAGTACCTTCCCTTCTGCAGGAGCTGGGTGTGCTCTCGTTCACTGAACATTGCTTTGATTCCAACAAAATTGCAAGAGACTGCAACTTCCTCTACTGGGCACTGAAGCAGCAGGAGGGGTTAATGTATTTCACAGTGAATTCTGATTTATAAAATATGCCTAGCAACCTATGAATATGGATGTGATTTCTGCAAACAAAAGGTTGTATGGCTCCCAGTTGGGAAAGGCAATATTTAAGAATGC
This sequence comes from Macrotus californicus, assembly GCA_007922815.1. Lineage (NCBI taxonomy): Eukaryota > Metazoa > Chordata > Mammalia > Chiroptera > Phyllostomidae > Macrotus > Macrotus californicus. Next base: position 46,689 of record VMDR010003410.1, read on the forward strand.
AATGTCATGGCAGGACCTACGGTGAGGAAGGAAGTTCAAGCAGAAAGGAATTCAAAGTGTCCAAGAGAAGGCAAAAATAGATGAAGATCAAGAAGAAGGCAGGGAACAGAGGCTGCCCTGGTGCCAGAGAGGGCCTGGCCAAGGGAGTGCAGGAGGTAAACCAAGAGGGATCAGAGGAGGTGAGAAAGGTAAAGTGGGAGCCCAAAGCAGTTAGAAAAAGAGCAGAAAGAGGAAAAAGGTCAAGGCCACCTTGAAGTATTAATGTCTTCAGAGAGAATGGGGGAAAAAAATCTTCATAATGGATTGAAAAAAAACTTGTGAAAGTCTTTCCTGTGGCATTTAAACTAATAAATATGTATTACTCATTTAGGCTGTATGGTGTGTGGTATATGGAAACACAGCTATTTTTGGTGTATTCAATTAAAGAATGCTCAGTAGAATATAGTCAGCTTCCTATAAGACTGATCTCATGGCCAAGGTTAATTTCTCAAGTGCTTGGAAGTTTGAGTTGAGCTCCATCACTTGTAATCAAGAGCTCTGACTACCACAGATTTTGTAAGCAATATTGTATTTTTGAGAGGCATTGAATCTTATATATCGTTCCTGAAGATTCATAATGCACATAGACATATAAAGGTTTTATAAAGTACTACCTTAAATGGCTATTTATTTCTGTTTAATCAGCAACTCCCAAACATATTTGACCATGCCAGTTTTTTTTTATTCCAGAATACCTACTTACGTGCTCTGTGATTAACAGTTTACAGAACATTCTTAAGGATCAGCTGATCAAAATGAATCTTTATAAGGTTCTTATGAGGAAGGTATTATTGTTATTCTTTCATAAGAGTAAACCAATGCTTAATGAGGTGACTTACGTGATCTAGATCTCAGAGTAAATGACAGAGCTGAGAGATGAGAAATTAAACCCTGTGAACTCACACAAGGTCCCCTTTCACTTAATGTTCATCAGATGCAGTTTGGCAAACTCTGTCCAAGACCTGGAACCTGCCTTCCAAAAGCTTAGGTTCTAGCTTTTTCAACATCACTCAGGAAACAGGTAAAGAAGTTGAGATTTAAATTCATATCTCTATAAGAACACACACACTTTGAACAACTCTGGTCTATTTCCTCCCTGCAGGTAAGATAAGAAGCACACAACTATCTATTTTGTCCATGTAAGAGATGTTCATGGGGGATGGATAAATCTGTACAGAGGAAGTGTTCACAGGAGGAAGTCCTCAGCTGGGCTGGAACTGATCAGGGGCAATTTCACATGACAGTGGCTTTTGAGTTGGATTTCAAGAGACAGGTGAAATTTTGACAGATGGAGACAATGAGGGAGGAGCATTTCAGAGCCTCTTATTCTCTGTGCCTTGCACCTGCATATCCTGCTTTATTTCTCTTGGGCAATGAACACACTGACATCAACTTTAGAATCTGTTAGGTTCTTGGTTAACAGGTAAGTACCTTTTCCTAAAACAATGGCTGGCAGAGACCAGTGTTCAGATATGTTCTTAACAAAGTTTTAGTGAACTTACCTTAACCCAAGAATTTCTACAATTCTAGAGGATGTGTAAATTGTATTTGAAAGCTACTCGTTTTGAATGTTCCTTGTGAGCAGCAAGGATGTTTTCTAGAGGAGGATCTCCTGAAAGACAAGCCTCCCAAATTATCTAGGAATAATTCCCAACTCTGAGTTTTATTTAGCTCGGCCAACGATACCTAAATAAATAGAACTGGGAATTTCACATTAGAAGGTAGGTGTGTTCATAATTAGCATTTATGAGTCAGCTATATTGTGTGGATAATATCTATTTATTATCTCAATAACTCCTCATGAAACATATGCCACTATCAACCCCCACCCCCATTTTCCAGAAAAGTAAATTAATCTTTACGAGTTAGTTACCATCCTTATCCAAAGCCATGAGTTAAGTACAGATCTTGGATTTGAATTCAGGGTCTCCTGAATTTGAATTGTATCTCTTGGATTTGAATTCAGGCCTTGCTTTGAATTTTTATTCTTTATATCCTTTCAGTTGCCTCCTCCATAGGTTTCTGCAGCTGACTGGCAAAGAGACTTTCAGCCACCCAGTGAGTTGCAACTTGTCAACTAGAGTTTATGCTGAATAATGTGAAGCAAGTCCTCACTACTATTTCCAATGATACTAGAGGTAGACAGGAAGTAGAAATTAATGAAAAGTTAGGTCTATGGGACTATTAGAAAATAAATAGAATTGCACTAAATACACGTATATCTATTTGTCCATTTAAAGAGTGCACAGAAAGAAATCAAAAGCAGTTACCTGAATGGGGTGAACAAATTATTGTCTTAGGCACATGAAAGACCTGCTTAATAATGATATGAAATGATTTGTAATTATCTCATAGGTACAGTGAAGCTGTACCTTCCTTGGTGGTTAGTTTCCATAGTCAATGTTGAAGGTAAAAATTGGGTTTGGTCTCAATTACTCTTGAAAACCACTCAAATAATAACAAATACCTCCGTATATATGTAGTACTTACTCTGTGCCAGATACTTTAGATAAAAGGGCATTCGATCCTCAGAACAATTGTATGCAGAAGACCAATTATTATCCTTGTTTTATAGGTGAGGAAACTGTTACATTTGTTATTAGGCAAATGTTGAGTCATTTGCTTAATGTCCTATTGTTATTCAATGGTAATTCTGGGAGTTGAAATTAACCAGCCTGGCTCCAGAAACTGTGTTCTTAACCATTATGCTCTCCTACCTGCTATCCATAGGATGCAGTATCCTTCCTTTAGTGACTGACTTGGTTTGAGGGTCATTGTGTATAACTGTTCCTTTAAACACCAGAAGCACACCTATCATGGCAAGATGCTCACACCATGATGTGAGAGCAGCTGATTCAGACATGTCTCCATGATGTGAGAACAGTTGATACACTATAGAACATGTATGCATCAAATGCAGTGTTGAGTGAATTTCCCAAATTAAATTCATTTTGTATATTCTCTGCATCTGTATGTATGTGTGTGTCTGTCTCTCTTTCTCTCTCATCCTACTTTCTCAAAAAAGTGGGCATTTGAGTAAATTTAATGGGTTTAATTTTACACTTCTTTTTGCAGAGAACACTCCTCAGCCTCTTAATGCTGCCATTGCTGGAAGTCCCTCTAAGTATAAAGTGTTGAGGATGCAACTCCACTCTGTTTTGTGAGTTATTCTCCTCTTAATGGAAACTTACAATAAACTAATTCCAAAATTCTCCATAAAACATCCCATTTCCCCCTCAGTATAAACACCCTGGCTTTATCTATGAATATGCTTAGCTTCCCCCTGGACTTGAGCTACTGATCCACTCATTCCAAAATGCAAATCAGGGAATTCTGAATTAGTGAGTTAACTGTACTCAGATCTCCTGAATCAATTCTTCAAATATCTGCAGCACACTTTCTACAAAGTGGGTGCAATGGTGATAAAACGAGTCCATACATCAACCCCTGTGCTTGAGGAGAGGCAAGAGTTACAAATATGGATTAATTAGTGAATTACAAAATTCATACATTTTATGATATTGAATTCGATATGCATAATGCAGATAATTTATCAGAAAAGAAGGGCACCATCAACAAAATTTTGCAGGAAATTCTCTTTAGAGGAGGCACGAAATGGAGCAAAGTAGAAATCAACTATCTCTGAATATCTACAATAATAATAGCAATAATAAATTTTACTGGGCACCTATATGCTCTGCCCAGATTCCCATTCATTCATTCAGAAATATTTTGTGCTATGTACTGTGTGGTAATTGAGGACCATGTGGTCAGCAAATGTAGGATTCCTGCACTCTCAGAGCTCAGAATCTTGTGAGCCGTTAATTATGTCATCACAGAAATACTTATTTAGTGGCAAGCTGGGATAACTGCCACACAGGAAAAGTTGAAGTGCATGTGCATGCAGAGCACTCATTGTGAGAAACTGAGGAAGATGTTCATGGTCAAAGGGGCTGTGAACTGGTTCCTGCAGGAAGAGTGCAGAATTAATTAGTTGGAAGTAGAACAAAGTAAGCAGAGGAGGAGGGGCTTGTTGAGACATTCCAGGAATAGACAAGCAGAGGGGACAGTTTCTTCAAACGGAGGGTCAGAAATTTTGGGGCTCAGAGGGCAAAGGGGTGTATTACAGAGGTTGAACAGATAGATAGCCAGAGCCTGATTATGCAGCATCCTGTGAGCTGCGCTAAGACATTTTTTTTTTCTTACTCTAGAGATGTAGCAAGATCTTGAGGAGTTTTAAGCAGAGGAGTGACTTTTGCATTTTAAAAAGGTCTCTCTGGCTGCAGAATGAGAACATAGTAAATGAGAGTTGAAGTGGGGACAGGGAGGCTGGGAAGGAGTGTGGGGGTGGGGAATGAGGGGAGGGTGTGGTGGCCTGAACAAGGTAGTGTCAAAGGAATTGAAGAGAAGTTGGTGAATTTGAGACATAAAATTAACATAATAAAGACTGATTGACTTGGGGATTGAGGAGAGGCTAAAGAAATGCAGAGCCAGTCACCTGGGATCCAAGTCTGGGGCTGCATACAATGTGACAAGGACTGCTGGAGCCAGGGACTTGTTCTTAATTTAGATCTTCACTAGATCTGGGCAATGAGCAGTGAGCATCGGGACTAAAGATACAGAAACTGGTTAGGAAATGAGGCCACTTCCCAAGTTCTGCAGTGGTATTTTGGATGCTGGACTTGGGGGACTTTGTGGGGATGGGGGGTGTGTCTCTGTGTGACTTTGTGTGTAAGGGGGTGGGGTGGAGAGACAGAGTTAACTTTTCTCTCCTGCCCCAGTTTCTATGAGCTGCTCTGTATTTTGTGTTCTTTGCCAAGAGGAAAGAAAACAGATTGTTCTTGCTCGGAGCATTCAGCTGACTCAACTGGTGCCAACCCCCCCGCCCCGCAAAACAGAAAGAAAAAGCCCGAAGAACATAATTGCTCATGTGCGCAAAGCACTTTACAGTTTACAGGGGGCTCTACAGTGCACTCCTAAAACTGTAAGCTCTGTAAGGCGAGCATCCTACTATTAATTTTACTTCAATGTGAAAGACAGAAAGAAAATGTTCTCAGAGGTTAAATGACTGGCTTAAGCCTTACAATATCTTTGCATCATTTAAATCTGACTTTAGTTCTCCTTTCACTAGTTAGACCAGGCTTGAGTCACCATGAAGAGGCCACCTGTGACACGAAGGACTGTGTATGGCCCTTCCACAGTCACAAAGCCCTTTCACACGGGGCACTCACTTGCATCATCACGAGACTCAAGTTATCATTCTCATTTCAGATGAGAAAATAGAGGATCCCAGATGCCCAAGGTCAAACAGCCAGCAAGTGGTAGAGCTGGAATCGAAACCCATTTTTTCTTCTCTTGCCTTTTGTCTCTTCCCAAGACTCCTGTTACCCAAGCAGTATGGGACCTCAGGTTCAGAGAAAGACATCGAAATAATTCAGATATGATGGATGTTGACGCTCTCACAAATCTTGAGTCCTGGTTAAAGCTCTCAGCTGAATGAGGCCTGGTCTGCAGCAGTGAGGAGTGATGGGGATAAGAGCAGCTGTGATTTTGCATCTCCTAATTGGAAATAATTGGGATTCTGTCTCAAACTGCAGAGCCGTGATTTAGTCAACTCAGACTCAACCAGGAAGTATCTGCTACCATCTCCCATGGAATCAGTTCAACCTCCACTTCCAGCACACCATTCTTCCCTGCCAACTGGCAGGCACTGACTACCCAGAGCCTGCTGGCTTCTAGATCCAGCCCTGAGGCCTCAGGAAGAATCAAGTTAGCTCAGCTTCCCAAGATAGGAAAAGCTGAAGAGATGGAGAAGGGGAAAGGTGGAGTACCAAGCCAAAGAATTGCTTTTGGGTAATGGAATTAAGGTTTCTGAGGATATGCTGGGAAATGCACGCATGGAAATTTATTTCATAACCCAGTGAAGCAGGGATAATGCCATTTGGCAGAGGAATAAATAGACTCAGAGAAGTTATACTCCTGGTCCAAGGTCGAGCAGCTAGTAAGTGGCAAAGCTAGGATTAGATCTCCTGTCTCTCTGGTGCTAAGGCCATGCTCTCCTCACATTTCCACCCTTTTTCATATTTTATCATCATCTCAATTGTTTTTAAGACTCTCCGTTGGGAGTATTTCTGGTCTCATCTCTGTATCTTTCTCAAGGCAAAGGTCAAGAACCACCGGCTCTTTAAGTTCTCCCTTTCCCCTCAGGTAAAATTATGAGAATAGAGCCCCAGAACGAAGAAGGCAGAGACATTGGAAAAGAAACCCGCAGTCACTGAGCAGTGAATATTAGTTGTTTTAATATCACCTTGCTTGTGAATGCTGGAAATAGACTTCCGTTTATTATGTTAATGAATCCTCTGTGATTCTCTGCTGCTTATGTATAATTGAGATGGCCTTTTAAAAATACCTCTTTCTAGAGTTTGGGAAAACTAAAGTGTTTGTTTGGATTGGTAATAACTAATAACAGAAAATATGGCAACTGATGCCAAAAGTACTGCAAGAAGTCAGCTGCTGGATGGCTCAGAGAAGATGCTGAAAGAGAATCCAAAGCCCTGTAGGAGGTGTGCAGGGTTCAGGAGAAGGGAGGTGATCATCCTGTTCTCTTCCAGCCAGCCTATTATGAAGTATCCCCAGTGCCACATTTTGGGAAGAACATTGACAACTGGATTAGGTCCAAACAAGAGTTTCTAGATAACAAAAGGGCTGGAATGATTCCTTACAGGGTTTGTTAAAATGAATGAACTCCTCTGGGTATCATTTTAAAAATGAACAGATTCAATGCAATTGTTGTCTCTCAGTTGTACCTCTTCACTTGTTAGTTGTTTGCTATTTGTTTGTTCACTTAAATAGCATGATATGGAGTAATCAGTCACAGATCACTTTGAGGATCTATGCCTCAACTATGTGTCAATCACCTACTATGTGCCTGATGCAATTGCAGATGCTTGGACCTCAAGGAACATGGGTCTTGGTTTCATGGAGCTCCTATTCTAATTCTGTGGGATCACATAAGCAAGTAAACTAAGAGGACATAATTTCAGATTGTGATAGGAGATAAAAAGAAAATATAAGAAAATAATGAGGGTAAGGTGATAAACAATGATTGATATAGATAATCATTTGGTGCCAAGAAAATGATATTTAAGTTCTGAAGGACCAGGAGGAACCACACCAGCAACAGACCAGTAAGGAAGGGCGTACCAGGCAAAGGCAATAACTGGTGCAAATTTCCTGAAGCAAGAATCACTTTGGAGTGTTCTGAGACTGAAAAGCAGGATGGGGTGACTATGGTCGAGGGAGTTAGGGAGAGAGTGGTAGAAGATGAGGTAAGAGAATAAGCAGGGGTTAGACCATGTAAGGCCTGGTAATGAGAAAGGATTTTATTCCAGGTGCCGTGGGAAGAAGCCTTTGGAGGATTTTCTATTAAAGAGTCACATGATCTTTGTGTGTGTTCCCTGCCATTGAGTCAGCTCTGACTTCTGGTGACCCTATGAACGAGTGACATCCATAGTATCTTCTCCTCAGCAGCCCTGCTCAGTTCCTGTAGACTCATGCGTATGGCTTCTTCTGTGGAGTCAATCGGCTCATATTTGGCTACTTCTTTTTCTGCTGCTTTCTATTTTTCCCAGTCTCATTGTCTTTTCCAAAGAACTCTGTCTTCTCAGGATGTGCCTGATGTAGGATAGCTTCAGCATTTTGTCATTTTTGCCTCCAGCAATGTTTCAGGCTTACTTTGCTGTAGGACCCACTTGTTATCTTTCTGGCTGTCTAGGGTATCCATAGAGCTCTCCTCCAACACCTTATTTCAAATGAATAGAGTATTTTTTCCTATCAGCCTTCTTCCCTGTCCAGCTTTCACATCCGTACATAATAATTGGGAACACAAGGGCGTGAATGATCTTAGCCTTAATTTCTAATGACACATCTTTGCTCTTGATGATCTTTCTATTTATCCCATTGCTGTCCTTCCAAGTCTCAGCCTTCTTTTAATCTCTGTGATTAAGACATCAAAGAATGACCTCGATGTAATAAGAAATATGGACCCTATCTGCAAAATCACATGCATAATTTAAAAATTGACTATTGTTTTAGAAGCTCCTGGCTCTCCCTAAATCCCATTCACAGTCCTCCTCAATTTCATAGAATTCTAAGTCTCCTTCTAGTCCTCCTACAAGCATATTTGAGAGAATTAGGACCATTTAGCTAGGAGGCAATAATTAACAACAATCTTTAATAATCTCTGGGAAAAAAAGAGTTTGCGTTTATCAGATGGGATGTGGCCTTTGAACTGCAAGAGCTTGTTTTTCCTGCCCCCCCACCCCACCCCGTTACAGCATTATGGTGTTGAGAGTTTACTGCTGAATGGGAGACATAAGTTCTGACAAGGACCAAGTGTTTTAAGGGACAGGGAGGGAGGATACACTGCATGTAGTCAGGTCCTCACTTTCTTACCATCTCTGCCACAAAACATTTCCAAATGCTTGTTTACTATTGATTTGCAAATATATTTATTTGAGCGTATAATGTGTTCTATCCCCCCTTCCGGATTCGTATTTAGATGGGGCTTTGCCTCATCCACTAGCCTAGAAACATCTCAAAAGTAAGAACTACATTTTCTTGTTTATTATATTCAACATAGAGCCTGTGTTATAGGCTGAATTTTGTCCACTCCCACAAAGTGATATGGTGAACGCCTAACTTCTAGTACTTTGAAATGTAATTGTATTTAAAGATAGAGTTTTTAAAGAAGTAATTAAAATAAAATGAGGTCATGAATGGCCTTAATCCAGAAAAACTGATGTCTTTATAAGAAGAGATTAGGACACAGATATGAGCGTGTCCAGGGGAAAGACCGTGTGGTCACAAAGGGCGAAGATGGCTATCTGCAAGCCAGGGAAAGAGGCATCAGAAGAATCCAACCCTGCTGACACCTTGATCTTGAATTTCCAGCCTCCAAAACTGTGAAAAAATAGATTTCCGTTGTTTAAGCCGTCTAGCCTTTGGTAATTTTGTTGCGGCAGCCCTAGCAACTAACATAGCCTGCTATAGTATATATGATTTTCGACCTCCGCTACTAAATTGTGAGCACTTCAAGGCCAGCAGCTGTTAAGCTTTGTGCCCAAGGTTCCCAGAACTAGGCTCAGCACCAGGTGAATAAATCTGAACATTCATAAAAACAGCAGGTCCAGAAAGCTTAAGTGATTTCCCCTGTTCACTACATATCAGCCTGAGTATTCTCCACTCCGTTTTGGAGAAATCTCAGAGATGGTGATGAGTGCAAGGTTCAGGGGAACAGCACCGAGGGTTTAGGATGCACTGAGGACAGCTTACCAGGAGAAGCTCAAATCCATCCAAGGGGACAAATGATTAGGGAGCAACAGCCAGACTCACCCACCTGAAATGCACACAGTTGTTGGAGACTGACCAGTCCCCAGTCCCCAATATGGCAGATGGGGACAGTCTGCCCCTCTCTCCACACCAGAGCTGTCCCTTTCCACCCACTTCCTAGCTTTCTCCAAAGGCAGGATGGGTTGTTCATCTGATTGGTCAAGTCTGAGTCACTAACTGAGCTGCAATTAATAGTAGGCAGGATAATGGTGCTTTAAAAAAAAGCAGAAACCAGATATTAGCCTCTTTCTTGAATGCCCTTTACCTCTTCAGGAGACAGAAAACACAAGTGACAGAAAACACCAGGATCCCCACTGGGAGCCAGCTTTGTCTTTCTCCTCCTCCAGGCGGGCTTAAGTGTGTAGCACAAGAGATGCTAGGGAGGACGTCGACTTAAGCTTTGAAGCTACGCAGCCACTCCAATGCCGTTTTTTGCTTTGTGATTAGGACTAGCACACGCATTCATACGAAGTGGGCATTTGATAATCATCTGGTCACTGCTCCTTGTTTATCTCCCAACGCAGTGCGTGGGTTAGGGACCTATTTCATGTTGCTACCCTATCACCTCCCAGTCCCAAACCCTCCCACATCACCCGAGCTCCCTGATGTCTGCACGGAGACAGTTGGGCTGCACGTCTGTGGGCGGTTTAAGATCCTGTGAATTACGCAGATCCTGGCTCTTGTATCATCAATTATTCTGGTCCTTCATGTGGGCCTGCGTGGGCTGCAGAGTGTGATGTCTGATTCTCGCCCTGCAGGGACTCTTAGCAACCTGACCTTTTGAGTCACTTCTTCACTGAATCGCTTTTCTTAATTTGTAATGCCCCTCTGCCCCCACCTCTCTCTACTCCACACCCATTTGGTGAGCACACTGATTCCTAACCCGCACAGCTGTATCTCAGGTCCCTTCTCCCTCTCAAGTGTGAAGTTCATCGCCTAAAACACAAATCAAGTGTGACTTTTCTCCCTTTAGTTTCCTAATCACTTTAAAGTACTAATTTATTTCCCAAAATAATGGGGACAGTGCAATATTCTAAAAGGGTAATAAAAAAACTGAAAACTTTCCTTGTTTTAAGCATTGGATTCACTTTTACTTTTAAATAAAAAAATATATATACATGCATAAAGAATAGTGTTCATAATAAATATATAGTTACTGGAGATCAAATGAAAGAAAATAAACTATGTAAATGTACATATAGCTATAGGATGTGATCTTATTTCACAGTCTACTGGTGGAAATAGCCTCCTGAGGTCAGCTGCTCGAAAGCATTCTGTTCCCATTCTAATAAAGATCGGTGGCGTTTGTGCAGGATGTGCTGCCAGGTCATTCTGCTGCTGTGGCATCATTTCTACAGCTCCCTCAAGCCAGAATAATGTCACCTTCTCTAGAAGCTGGAATCTGGAAAGAGCAGGAGCAGCTCCCAGGAATGCACCGGGTCCCTTCCTATATGTGTTGGGGGGAATCACTCTGCCCTGACAGCAGAGTGTGGCATGTGGGCTGGTTCATGCTTCCTTCCCTCGCCAACGCAAGTCTTCACCAAATCATGGGGTTGGGCATCTGCATCCATATTTAATTACATTTGTCATTCTTTCTTTACCTGTTTCTCTGTTGCAATGTGCAAATATCAAATAATAATGAAATATTGCAATCAAATACTGTTTATCTCCCAAGACCCCCTAAAGGCATCACACAGTGGAATCTATATTTAGAACTTGTCTACAAGGCCCTTCTTAACTAATGCACTTGGGTAGCATTTTTATTTACATATAGTTGGGACTTAACTAGCTTAGTTATTGATTTCTAATATAATTTAATTTGATTAGAGACTATATAAAACAGGCACCTTTTAAAATTTGTGGACACCTACTTAATAGTACAGTATAAGGTCTATCCTGATGAACATTCAGGTCACACCAGAAAAGTTTGCCTGCTCTGTAGTTCCTGGGTATAATTGTCCCTTATGTCAATGTGGCTGATGGTGTTTTCAGAGCTATATCCTTATTGATTTTTTGTTATCTACCAATTATGTTTTAATGTTTTTTAAAATCTTATTTTTCAATTCCAGTTTACATTTCATAGTATTTTGTATTAGTTTCAGGTGTACAGCAAAGTGGTTAGACAACCATATAGTTTATAAAATATAGTTATCTACCAACTATTGAAGAGGAGTATTAATATCTTCAGTTACGATGGTGGCTATCTCTCTCTTTGTTTAAAAAAAAATTCTGTCAGTTTCGCTTCATGTATTTTAACATCTTCATGGTGAATGTGGATTTTTCTCCTTTCCCCTTTAATCCAGCTAGTTTTGCTTCATGTATTTTGAAGCCCTTTAGTTGGGCATATGTACATTTATGATTACTATGTTTTCCCAATGAGTTGACCATTTTTCAGTGTAAACGGGTGTTCTTTACCTCTGGCTATACTCCCTGCTTTTGGTTGGAAATCACCTCACTAATAATTGCTTCGGGTAAGGATCAGCAGTGAATGCTAAAGCCAATAAGTGAAAGTTTGAGGAGAAGCACAATATTTACCCATTCTCAAAGAATCTCCCAGTAAGATACTTGTTAATGCCAAATACAAAAAAAAAAGTAACATTATAGGAGAAACCTGGCAGACACCATCATTACTGAGTGACCAAAGTTAATTAGCAGAAATCAGACAGACATTACTTTTTTTCCTTAACATTTTGCAGAGAAAAGGACACAATATCACTCCCAAAGTACTCCAGCCCAAAGTGCATAACCTGAGCCAGATCATGAGGGAAGATCAGACAGGGCCAATCTGAGGAACATTCTACCAAAAAAAAAAGACCTGTGATTTTCCAAAAACCTCAAGGTCAGGAAGGACAGAGACTGAATAAGCATTCACATTAAAGGTAGCAAAGGGACAGAACTAAATGCAACATTTAATCTTGGATTACGTTCTGAACTCAAAGAAAAAAATATTCTGCTATCGAAAAGGCCTTAGTGAGACAATTGGAAAAATTAAATAGGATCTCTAGATTAGATAATAATATGATATCGATGTTAATTTCTGATTCTGAGTATTGTATTCAGATTTATGTGATAGATTGGCCTGGCTTCTGGGGAAAATACACAACAAGATCCGCGGGCTTGGGTGTGGGTACAGATCTTAACACAGGTGAAGAGGCAAAGGAAGAGGGGTGGGGGAAAAAGAGAAGGGGTGAGGTGGAGAGAGAATAATATTGAGAAACATGGTAAAATATCAACATCTGGAGAATTTGGGTGAAGAGCATCTAGAGATTCTTTATTTTATCATTGTTTTTTTGTACGTGTGAAATAATTTTAAAATAAAAAGAATAATCCTGTCTCAAAGTCTGTTTTTTCTGTCTGGTGGTGTAGTCACTTCAGCTGTCTCCATCTTAGGGTGTGCACGACATTTCCCTGCATCTTTACACCTCCCAACTCTCTGTGGCTTCATGTTGAAAACACCACACAACTGCACCACGCCTTGTTTGTTTTATGTAATGTGACAATCTCAGCCTTTTCATTGGAATGTTGAGTTCATTGTAGATTTAGAATTATTATTCATGTAGTTGGATTTAGGGCTTCAATTTTTTATTACTTTTCCATTTTTTCTTTCTTGCATTCATAAGCGTTCCCGAGTTCGTGGGGCTCCCATGTTAAGGAGTCCAGAAACTTCTCCGCCTCCTGACCATTTTACCCACTCTGGTGCAAAGGCTTTGAGTCCCCAGTGAGTGGTCTAGCCACAGATCTGCTAAATTAGGATCACTGTGGTGGTCCCCTGGGGAATCTCTATGCCTTTGAAAGCTCCCTACCTACCCTTCCCAACCTGTACCCCCCCACCAGCATGATTCTGCCACATCCTGGATGCACAAGTCAGGAAGCACTGTTTAGGAAACTGAGGGCACATTGTCCTTAAGACCACATTGCTGTGAAAGGAAGTGGTTCTAAGTAAGACAGTTATCAGTGGGCCTCTTGTTTTACTGATGGGTACATGCAGAATGAAAAGCGAAAGTGGCTATGCCATCCTGTCTATGTATTATGCTAAGTGAAGTAAGCCAGGTGGTGAAAGACAAATACCATATGATCTCACCTATAAGTGGAGCCTCATCAACAAAACAAACAAGCGAACAAAATAGAACCAGAGACGTGGAAATAAAGAACAAACTGACAGTGACCAGATGGGTGGTGGGAGGGGGCTAATGGGGGAAAGAGGGGGAAGGGTCAAGTCAAGGAACATGTATAAAGTACCCATGGACAAAGACAGTGGGGTGGGTGGGGGGGGGAGGATCGAATGGGGGGGTGGGGGGTGAGTAGGTCAGGGGAGAGTACTGGGGGAAAACTGTAACTGAACAACAGTAACAAACGGGAGAAAGTGCCTTAATTCTAGCCACCCTGATACACAATGGAAAGGTCACTTTCTCTGATATACTTATCAAGTGATTGCTTCAGATGGCTTAGAGACTGGGTTTCTTTTATCTGCTTCAGACTCTATTCTGACAAATGATCTATCTTGATTTTTGTCCTTTATGAGAGGGATTATTATCTCAGTTTGTCTCTCTTTAAAATTGGTGCAATCCTGACCTTACAGCATTAGGATGCTGTGAGTTTAATTAATGCCAGTGGAATCCTCAGATGCCTCTACATAAAAGGTTGTACTGAGGCAAAGCATTACTGTTATTACCGTTTACCGGTTGCCAGGCTCTGGTCACCTGCTGGCCTGTGCGTTATGACATTTGAAAGAAAAATGCAGAAAAGCAAGCACATGAGCTGCTGCTTGGAAAGCCAACCTGACCTTAGGCTTGCCGGTTCCTTACACTTGAGTGTCAAAACCCATCTCACGTCCCAGGGCAGATTCAGAAGTCCCTACAGGTCCCAGAGAAAGCTTGTGAAGATGCAGTGGGATAAAGAGGAATGAGTCCCAGCTTCAGAAGTGAATCATGAGGACCTTGAATCCTAAGCCTTCCACTTACTGACCACAGAACACTCTTTGACCTCTTCTTGGTATAATGGAGAAAATGCCTATCTTTGACAGAGAGAGGAGTAAATGAGGAAATATATTCCAACTACTTTATATAGCATGTGATAGTTAGCAAGAGCTGCTGAAGTGATGGGTTCCAGAGAAAGAAACTGATGCAAAAATACGAGAGAGAGAATAATGATGACATAGAAGAATAACATTCTATACCATGTCCACTGTGTGATGTCTGCATAGCTACGTCGGAGCTATCAGGAAAATCATGTTTAGCTAATGATATTCTGAGACAAAAAAATGTAGGCATGTTTATGAGCTGATTCTGTTTATAGCGAGAATCTGATAGGTGACTTCCACTGTCTTCATTTTACAGCTGTGACTGAAGCTCACAGATACACTTGAGGTCACATGGTCATCAAGGGTAAAGGTGTGCTATGCCCAGTGCTCTCTTGCCACATGATGGCTGCCCACACATCTGCATGACGGACAGAATGTGTGGGATTCACGGTCACATGTGTTGTTTCATTTTGAATCCCGATATATGATAAAAAGTGACTTGTGAGAATTTTAAGAAAGTAAACAATGTGTTATTTTAACATCTCACTGTTAATTTTATTCTTTTGCTCTCACAACAATTATGAAAAAAAAAAAAAGAATGGCCATTATAATTCCCAATGTATTGACATGAAAACTGAGGCCCAGAGAGCATTAAGACCAAGAGAGTAACAAATTAACTATTTATATAGAGATCAAATGCCTCTTGGGGGTTTTAAGACATTCTGTGTCCCTGTTTTACCCCCAGTGATATCACAACCTTAAAGCAGCATTCCCTGAAGGTTGTACCCTGGGCGGGACAGGAATGTGAAAACAAGCTCTCTTCTGTACCCCCCACGGCTGGAAGCAGTCACCTTCCACTTGAAGTAAGAGAGGCTCCGGCAGGTAAGTGATTTCTCTCACAACAGTCATGGGAGCTCCCAGGTGGGCCGTTTTCTGCTGGAGATAGTAACCCTCAGTTTCCCTGAACTCCTGCTCTGTCCTCAGCAGCAGTAACTGAGCATATGCTGGGGTAAATAGCAGCTTCCCTCACTGTGCCCCTCACAAGGAGGGATGGCCCCCTAAGGTCCTGAGAGGGCTGGGTCCCTGGGGAGGGCACAGTTGAGCCTGAGACATGGTGAGTTTCACTAGAATTCTCTCCTGCTTTCTTCCATCCTGATTGATTTCACAGGTAATGACTCTCTGGACTTGGTGATATATGATGCTCTGTCAGGGACAAAAAAAATTGAACTTTGACTAATTAAATAGAACCTCTTCATGCGGTGAAAGGTTTTGCAAACAAATGTAACTCACATAGAATTATGTTGGCAGGAGAGCCCCATGGAAAAAGCTTCTAAAGACAAGGGACTAAAGAGAGGGAGACCTAGTACAGAAGAGAGGGAGGGAGATTGAAAAAGGCAGAGAAAGAAGAGTGTGACTTATGTATATTTAGAAAGATAAAGAGAGCCATACAGAGAAACAGACTTAGCTTGAGATAGAGACTGGAGGACAAAGGTCTAAAAGGCAGAGATATACACAAACTCTGACATATATAAGGGCACATTTGGCTATTGGAGTGACTAGACTCACTCAAATATAGATATTCAATAATATTCTGCAGACATTTTGAGTAAAATACTTATCTTAAATAAAGATATCTATTATGTGTCTGTTTCTTTTTTAAAAAAAAATGTATGCATTGAGCACTTCTCTGTGTAAGTTTCTACACTACAACCTGGGGATGCAAAAAGCAAAACCTCCTTGTGGGAATCTCATTAGAGAGAAATTCATTAAATGGGAAGAATAGAAATAAATATCCAATTTTGATGTTGCAGTTACAGTGATGGGTAACTCTACGGTTGCTGAAAGGCATGTTTAACAGCTAAATTATTTTCAAGTGTGATATAAGTGGCAAGGGATAACAGAAGCAGAAAAATCTATTTTTCTCTTTATACAGTTTCAAGGTTCAGAGAAGTGGCGGGGTTCGAACAAGCTCACAAAGGAAAATGTACCTAGAACTGATACCCATCATCTAAGTGGGATTTTGACAAATAACCCATTTTCATTTAGAAACCAAACAACTGTGGAATAGTGCAAACATGTAGCAAAGTATAGAAACTGGTACACTGGCCATCCATGGGCCCACCACTGACCACCATCCGTAGGAACTCTGAATTTCAACAACTTAGAAGGACATAGGAAAACTGAGGGCTTTCTCCATCAGGTACCTTACTTGTGTTACCCTTTGATCTTCTTGATGCTCCCAGGATGCAAATTTCACACCCTTTTTATAGATGAGATAACTAAGCTTCAAAAGATTAGGGAACTTTCCCAAGTGTGAAAAGCCAATAACTGGCATAGTCAAAAATTTCCACCCATGATTATCCAATTCCATGCTCCTGCTATGCTACAGGGCTCAAGGGCAAAATGCAGAGAAAGGATCAAGAATTTCTAACACTGACACTTGGAAATAGGACCCTAGAATACTGCTACTACCTCTTCTATCCCCCTCTTATCTTCTCTTTATTGGCTGGGTGGTTAGGAGATTATTTTTGTTCCTTAAGGATTATTCACATGTTCACTCCCACCTCATCTCAGGTCTAAGGAATGTTGGCAGGAGAAGTAGCACACCTGTTCCACCTTTTTGACGTCTTCCCCTCCTGTTCACATCAGCATCTGAAGCTGTCATACTTTGTTAACTCATTGTAGTGATCCCTAACTGAAGGCAACATGCTGCTAATGCACAGCTGTTGCTATGGTGAGCATGATGTCATAAGGCGACACTACCAGTTTGGGTGAGTGTGATGATGAATTCTGTTTAAGATATTAACTTCACAAACAACATGGAATGCTAGATGTTACAATACAAAGGAACCTGATATTAGTGCATTATCTTCCTTCTTAGTAACCAAGTTGGACTTGACAACCTCCGTATGGTCTTTTGCTGTGCGAAGATTTTATAGTTAGGGAAAAAGATGAATAGTTACTTTTCTCAGAAAGAAGCAGCATAGTTGGCCTGAGACTGCAAGGGTTCTGAGGTAAATAGGACTCTCAGTTGAAAAGCAGAGTGGTCTTCTGGAAAAATTGTGAAGATCTCGGCTCATTTCCATTTAGTATCCAGAAGGCCTCCCTTCTGCCTAGCCTCGGTCACACCATCTGTTAAATAGGAATGAAAGCTTGGAGCTTTCTCTAAAGACTGAACGAGAAAACATGGTCAAAGCACCAGGCACACAGTGGTTCCACTTAAATATTATTTTCTTAGCATTAAGTACTTGCATGGATTTGTCATTTCACAGCATGAACTCATGCAAGTCATTCTCTTTCTTTAGGCATAATAACTTTATTATCATTTATAAAAATGAAGCTAGAAGATATGTGGAAGCAGATGAAACAAGATGAAAATATGATCTTATTAAAGCCTTTCTTTTTACAATTTAATCTTTCTGTATATTTTTCCATTACCATTTAGTCCCCTTTTACCCTCCTGCCCCCAGCAATCACCACACTGTTGTCCACGTCCATGAGTCTTTTTCCTTTTTGCTCAGTCCCTCCACCTCCTCTTCCCCCACCACTAGCTGTAGAATCCAGAATCTAGACTCTAGAACAAATGATTTCACAAAAAGAACAGAGGTGCATGTATGTATTATTCCTTTAACTGAGTGATCAAGTTCAATTCTTGCCAAATATGACAACTGATGCATGATGCAAGATACTTGAGCCTTTCTTAGTAAGCATTGGTCAGTGGGGTTATGACCAGGGGCGGTGGCCTGGGGCTTCAAACTCACTGACATGAGTAATTGGATCGAAGATATTGAACTTGAAGACAGAAGTTACAGGGAGAAGCACGATAGTCATGTCCAACTCTGTGTAGCATTTTATGTCTAAAGAGAAGAGGCTTGCTTTGTTTGGCTGTGAAGTCAGGGAAGGGGACATTGGATGAAAGTTAGGGTGTGTGGACTTTAGGTAACATTTTCATCTGATCAGATTTGACACAAGGGCAGACCTTCAAGAGGCTGAATTCTCTATTTCTGGAAATGTTATTTCCAAGGATAAGGTACATGTTGGGGAGCTGGGGTACGTAGAGGGGTCTAATGCATCAGGTGAAGGTGTGTCCTGGCAGGAAGAAGGGTTAAGAAACAGTGGGCTAGGCATTTCCAAGATCAGAAGTCAGTTTTCAGACCTTAGGGGAACATTTTGCTGTAGATAGATAGTTTGTATTTGTCCCAGAGAGCAAAGTTCAAAATTGATACACATACCAAAAAGCCTGAAGTGAAAATTTCTGTATGAATGCTAAATTTTCTTTTTTCCCCCTCTAAGTTCAATTCAGCTGCTGAAGTTTTTATATTTTGTGGGTCTCTTCAATAAATAGTATATCTGGCTGACTATGAGAGACATTTATAAATAATGTAGGAGATGGGATAACAGCTGGATATTGCAAAAATTAAAAAAAATAGTTTGTCTTTGATTAAAAGTAGTTCTACCTGAACTCACTAACTAGTAATGATCATATAAAAGCTTTGTTGATATACCCAAAGTCCCATGGTGATATTGGGGGCTACATAGGAGATATATAAACACAATAAAATCATTCTAAAAAAATATCACAAGTATCTTACTCTAACATGATGAGCCGTAGAGAAGGGTAGAGAATAATATTGGCCAAATGTGGTTGAATGGGAACTCCACGCCTCATCAGTTACAGATTTACTCATCTATGAAATGCTCTACCACATTTTTACAATTTTATGGGTAGTCATCACACATACACACACAAAGCACACCATTAAGTTGATCATCTTGAAACATAAAGTCGGAGGACACTGATGAACAAATAAAAAAATAAATATTGCAGGGTACTAAAAGCTCTTTTGTAGCCATCCAAATTGGGGGGTAACCCAGCATTTTAGCCTATGTCTCTCTTAGGTGAACACATCACTTACAAAACTCCAAACATTAGTCAGGCTGATACCAACGCAGTGTACACCAGGTATACAACCTTGGGCCAACTATCCCCTTTTCTAGGTCTTGTTTTCCTTTTCTGGGCATGGCCACCAACATCTAGTAGGGAGCACAGAACAGGGTTACCAGCTCTAGGACCAAGGCTAGCAACTCTGTAGCCAATGACCACTCTTGCTGGTTCTCTGATCTCTTTGAATCTGCCAAGATTTCTGACTCCTGCTTCTGTCTTTCTGCTTTTGCTAAAGCTTGCAAGGTGCTAAGGCCAGATTGTTGATTCTGGCTATTTCTTGTCCGTCTGCACTCATTCAACAAATAGTTCTCAAGCATGAGGTTAGATTGACAAACTTTTCCTGGGAAAGGCAGGATAGTAAATGTTTTAGTCTTAAGGGTCACAGGGTATCTGTTATCAACTGCTCAACTCTATCATTGTAGCGAGAAAGCACCCACAGAAGATATATAAACAAATGAGACTGTCTGTGTTCAAATAAAATTTTATTTTCCGAAACAGTAGAGGGCCAGATTTGCTCCATGAGCCTTAATTTGAAGACATCTAAACTAGATGCGGGGCTTTAAAAAAATGAATAAAATCTGGTATTTGATGTAGAGTTCAAAACTCTCTGGCCTATGCATTTTTGTAGTGTATAAGTTGATTTCATGCTACAATGGCAGAGCTGACCAAGACCTTATGGCCCACAAAACCTAAAGTATTTACTAGTCTCCCCCTTGTAGGAAGTGTGCAGATCTCTGGTTTCTAATAACAAAAGAGTTATTATTGAATAATAATTAAGAACAAGGAATTAGGAATGAGACAGATACGAATTCAAATCCAGTAAAAATGCCATTAGTAATAAAAATAAACAAGTGTCAACCATGTGATAAGCATTTTACTAATAATTTTTGAAAATTGCATTTAATGTGCTAATCACAGCAATTATGCAACATAATTATTGTTGCACTCAATTTACAAACTCAGAAGTAGTTTACCTAAGCCATATACCTATTAGAATATAAGAATTCAAACCCAGCTCCATGTGTCTCCAAAGCTCAGGCTTCATTAATCTGGATCATGAAGGATGAATAGGGAATTTGCTAAGTTGGGGGAGGAGCAGAGAAAACAGCTCCTGCAGATGCACAGAAGCACAAAACATGTTCAGGGAACAGGGAGAAGCATTGAGAAGCAGGAGGAAGCTGGACCAGGAAGGGCAACAGGCCTGGCTTATGAAGAAGCTTGAATGCTGGGGGAAAGTTTGCGTTTGCAATGTTGGCCAGGGCTGGTTGGTGTGGATAAGCTACTTAGCTATGCTGGAGAGCATTAAACCCCTGGGACATGGGTTTCTCTCACTTATGAAACTTTTCCTGTGGCATTATGGTGCCCTCCAAGATATCAGCAATGACTTGTTTTGGCACAGGCATCCCTAGCTTATTGTTTGATCCTTTATTGGGGCAAACAGTGGCCCATCATACTTAGGATGCAGCTTTCATGCAGTTGTTCACCTTTGGTACTTATTCAGAAGAATTAAAGAGCCAGAATATTAGTCTTTAAGGGTGACTATGGAACTGGAGGCCAGGCTCATTTTGGAGGTGCCAGGAGAAGGTATTCTAAAGTAAGAAACGCAGTAGGACACTGAGTTTAAGGGCAATGCCGAGTGTTTCAAAATGTTTCAGCTCTGACTTCTGCTCAGGATCTAGAGCAGCTGGCCTCAGACATGACCAGTCTCCATCTTTCATGCTGTCCAGAAAAGAAGACGGGGGCCTAAGAAGAGAGTGGTCCTCCTTGGGTCCTAGAACTGGTTGAATGCTGGTTCTGTGCAGGAAAGCTGTGGGTCGGCCTGGTCAAATGATCTGAATAGAGTTGATGGATCATTTGCCTGCACAGATTAAAACTGCTCCAAGATTTTGTCAGCACAGAGCGAAGATGGGGCCTCTTCTGAAAATAGTGCTTTGTAAAAGGATTGGCCACTTCTATAGAGGTCGTTTAACACTTAGGGCGAGGAGGAAAGACAGATCTCAACTCAAAATACGGAAATACCTTCTGCGAATTAGAAAGGACAGTAGGATAATCTGAGACAGATGGTCTCCAAGTGCTTACTCGTCACTTTTATGAAGTTTTCTGTTTCATGGCAAAATTTCATACACACTTTGCGTTAAATCCAACAATAAGTCCCTTTTCATTTTCAGATAGCCTTTGCAATACTTACTATTCTGTCAACTTGATCCTTGGCACACCCCTGGAAGTATAGACACTCTAATCTGAGAAGCAGCAACTCATATAATACTTAAGGTCATAACATCTCAGAGTTGAAACAGGTTCTGGGCATAGCCCTTTCTGACTACTATCCAGTGTAGATCGTTCAGTACAGGGTAATTTAAGGCCACCTGATATCCCTCCTAATTCTGAGAATCTATGTGCTGAGACTTCAGTCGAACTTGACACAGTACATTACCAATGAGCTGTTATTTTCACCTCTGTTGCAGCAATTGTGGTAGAATTTCCAATATTTTAGGTAACGAGTAGGTGTGTATGTGTGTGTGCGCACACATGAGTGTGACTCTCATAGTGACTGTCATGAAACAAGAAGCCTACTATAAATGTGTGAACTTGAGCAGAGTTGAGTCACATGCTAGGAACAGAGGGCTTTATGGATTCCAACGCTAAGTTTCAAACTGAAAGAACAGTCCCCAGGCAATATTTGTTCCTTTCCTTCTTGGCTCCAGGAAGCTCCTGAGACACAGGAAATTCTGGAACTCAGCTCTGAAAAGCTGAGAGTCTACGTTTCTCCTCCTGCGCTCAGACATATGTACTTCTCCTGCACCCCAGACACAGCAGATGGCTAGCTCTTTGCATACAAACCAGCTCCACAGAAAAGCCCTGGGCACAGCAGGGGAGACAGAACATCTCCACCAGTTACTCTCCTTGAGTTGAAGAACAGTTTCCTCTTCCTTCTCTTCACTGATGGAATAGAATTGAATGGACTTTTGCGATGCCCTCTAACCCCAGACTTACCAGTTGGTAGCTGCTATTGTTCCAGATTTCTTCATGAAAGCGTCCCTTTCCCAGCACCACAAGAAATCTGCAGATTAAAAAACACAGAGCGAATTATTTATTTTTCCTGGGGAGTAGGACGAGGCTGGGAGGTGCTGAATTTCAGAAGGCTTTTATCCACTCCAGGCAATGGAAACATCAACTAGGTCACTGGGCTTGTTCACAGTCCAACTCTCCAGAGAACCACTGTCTCTGGGCAGCTCACAGCATGTCCTAAGCCATCAAAGTGCCGGAGAAAATCTGCACTACTCATAAACTTGGGGAAATATATTAGTAGGAGCTATATTCCATATGCCGAATACACACATAAAATACAACTCTATTTATAAAATCTTTATCCTGCTTCTCTTCCCAAGATGTTCTACTTCTCAAACTGAGCAGATGGGTTTCTTGTTTCCCCCTGGCAGCTCTGGAACCCTGGGGAATTTCCAGATATCTGTATATATGTGGGATCCTTGTTATATGAGTGCTCATTACTTGAATTTGGATAGTTATGGCTGTCCAAAAATTCTTCACTACAAAAAAACATTTTAAAAAAGACTAGTGGTAAAAAAAAATCAGTCTCAATCAAGGTATTTACCCTCTTTCTTCCCATCTTGTCAAAATGATTTGTGTTGTTGTTTAGGCTATCACTGATTTTATAAAATATTCCAAGCACCCACATCATAATGAGAATACAGTGTTCATCACCTGCAGGATGAAACTGCAGGCCTGTGAAAGCTACACAGTATCATGAAGTTGATGGAAGGGATGCTGAGGTTCTCTGGAATCACGTTCAGAGCCATTGGCAAATGAGGATTAGGCTGAGTTAGACCAATTAACAATTGAAAAAGAGAAAACCAACAAGGACTATGATTAGAAACTTCAAAAGGGAAATATTTGAATATCAAAGGATTAGGAGAAGCCTGGGGGGGGGAGGGGATGATGAATCTCTCAAATATTTTTACAAAAATTACCTTCCTCCTAATCATGATAGGAAAGTTAAACGCAAAGTGAAAGATTTCATTTCACTTGATCATACAATTTTGTCAGAAAAATGTCTGTTAAAAAATCAAGACCTGGCTCATTTTCTGATCATTTTATGAATTAGCATGTAGTTAAATTTATCAAGTAAATTCTGGCTATATAAGCTAAAATAAACTTATATTCATGCATTTTAGTTTCGTGTGCCAAACTTCTTGCATGCTTTTCCCTGGCACTGTGTCTCTATTTGAGGGTAGATTCACTGTTGAGCGGATTGGTTTTCCGAGAAGGATAACGCATAGTATTTAAAGGTACTTAAAATTATATGCAGAATCTGGAGCCAGGATGCCTGGGTTTTGAATCCAGTTTCTGGTACTCATCATATAATGTGGGAAGGTTATTTGACTTTCCTGTGTTAAGGGTTCCTCACCTAGAAAATAGAATTAGTAGGAGTCCTGTTTCAGCAGAGCATTGGGAGCAAGGCAGTGGGCATTGAATTGACAGGCATTTGGTCCATCCTTTGGGATTGACTGTGTCCAACTTTTTCCCTGGGTGTGGGGTCTATGCTTTCTAAGTAGGATAGTTAATGTCATTCCTTTTCAGACCCCCTCCTGAAAAAAGAGATTTTCTCCTTTTCTAGTTATCTCCTTCTTTTTTGGTTCAGCCATCTTTGACTATTTCTCTTGCCATACAAGTTTAGGCAGTCCTTTCCCATGACCCCTATAAAATTAGTGAGTATCTCTATAGCTTCTCTAGTTTAATACTTTCGTTTCCTTCCCTCCTCAGTCTGTTTCACCGATACATGTCTGGCTGAGCTATAAGGAAAAAATCTCACTTATCTTTGCATCTCTAGCACCTGACACAGAAGACCCCTAATTATTATCAAGGAGTGAATGGGAGGCTCGGCATTAAAAAGGAACTTTTGTGTGAGAGGCACTAGCCAGGTTGGCCATGGACTGGCCCTATAACTTTGAAGAGTTTATTTCTCTCTGAGCCTCATTTTCTAAGAATTCCAGAGTGGAGGAGTTGAATTTGTGAAATCCTTTGGGCTCTTTCAGCTATCGTGCCCTGTAGTTTGATGACACTCATAAACTGGTAGGAGTTACACTATTTTCTTTCTGAAGTTGTAAAAGAAATTTGTCCTAAAGTCATGGTGAGGGCTCATTTCTTCTGCTCTATTTTTGCCCCTTGATGAATATTTGGGGCTGGCAGTCTCTCAATTTAGATCAACCTGATGCTCTCTACTCCCCTTGTAGAGCTTCAGCTAAGGTTTCTGGGGTCATGAGTCCTGATTTGAAGGCTTGGTCCTCTGGCTGTGCATTCTAATCATTGCCACTACCATCTCTGGTACCCTTTGTTGTGAGCTACCACATGCCAGACAACCCACTAAAAACCACTTTTCATACATCATATCATGTAATCCTTGCATAAAGTCAGTGGGAAAGAAGTCATTGTTCCTCTTTTATGATTGAGACCACTGAAACTGAGAAAAATTAGAAAATGTCCTGAGAGTCTCTGTGATAATAAACAGCAGAGATTCAAATCCTGGTCTTTCTGGCTTTACAACCCAGGGTCTTCACCACCACATTCCATAGCATCCTGAGCTGTATCTACACTTATTCCATTGTGCACATTGTCTAGCAACATTATGTGGTGTGAGCACCTCTTCTTCTAGGTCACCAACTACTCACCCCCTACACTTGTGTGTGTTGTGAGTGGAGGTGGGTGCATGTTGAGTTAATTTCTAAGTCTTCTAAAGGTCTATAAATATGTAAGACAGTAGATCTAAGAGAGGCAGAATGGTATAGCCATTGAAACTATGAACTCTGACTCATTTTAGGAGGACAGCATTGTCCTAATCCCAAAACCAGCAATGGACACTACAAAGAAAGAAAATTATAGGCCAATATCCCTAATAAACACAGAGGCAAAACTACTCAACAAAATATTAGCAAACTAAATTCAGCAATACATTAAAATGACCATATACCACGATCAAGTGGGATTTATTCCTGGACTGCAAGGTTGGTGCAATAGCTGCAAATGAATTCATGTGATACACTATATTAAAAAAATGAAGGATAAAAACATGATCATATCAGTAGATGCAGAAAAAGCTTTTAGTGCTGATAGATCCAGCACTCATTTATGACAAAAACTCAGCAACGTGGGAATAGAGGAAACATGTTTCAACATAATAAAGTCCACATATGACAAACCCACAGCTAACATCATACTCAACTGGGGAAAAGCTAAAAGCATTTCTTTTAAGAATAGGAACAAGACAGGGATGTCTGCTTTCAACATAGTACTGGATGTTCTAGCCAAAGCAATTAGATAAGTAGAAGAAA